>OZ059836.1:37307637-37407287 GCA_964057195.1 Orthosia cruda
TTTACTTGTAATTAAATTTTGTCTTGCATCATATTGTGTTTTTTGCAAACGGTATTTTAGTTCTAATGGATAACTGTCTGTATTATATAATGGTTCTACTGTAGTTGTATTTAAATTACTTGGCAAATTACATTTTTTCCCAAATACAAGTTCAAATGGGCTATACTTTGTTTCACTATGTACTGTAGTGTTGTATGAAAAACACCAAAACTGTAACCAATTACTCCAAAACCTAGAATTGTTATCAGTTTGAATTCTTAGAAATGAGTTTAGTGATTTATGAGTGTTTTCTATGGATCCTAATGATTCATGGTGATATGCTGTTGACGAAATATGCTTTATTTCTAACAACTTACATACTTCGGTCATTGTACTCGATATAAACTCTGTTCCTCTAGCACTTCCTATTTCGCGTGGGATCCCGTACCTAAGAATACAATTTTCTACAAATGCTCTAGCTACACTACTACTATCTTTTGTTTCTAAAGGGTAGGCCTCCACATATTTACTTAGTTCGCACTGTATTGTTAATATATATGAATAATTATGATAATCTTTTTCTAAGGGTCCTACAATATCTAAATATACCTTATCAAAAGCTCCTTGTGCCGTGGATGTGATCTCCATGGGCTGTTTAGTTGGTAAAGAGTGCTTTTGCTTTTGACAGCTATCACATCTCTTCACGAACTTCTTAACGTCCTCACAAATATTCGGCCAAAAGTAGTACCGCTTAATATTATTTAGCATGCGCCTAACGCCTGCATGTCCACTCGTTGGTAGTAAATGAAAATCATTTAATATGACTCTTCTATCATCGACATTGTCTACTCTTGTTAATCCTTTAATAACACAAAGTCGTGGTCCGGACCACTTTGAATTATTTTTTATTTCATTGGTTAACCATTCAAGTAATAAAATATTCTTTTTATTTTTCATTATATATAATTCTTGAATATTCATTTTATTACAAAAGGATTCTATTCCTCTCACGAACGCGGCTCGCGCAGAACATGATCGAGTATCGATTTCTGTGTAAATTATGTACCTTGATGGTAAATACGAGAACGTGTTATATTGTTCACGGATCTCTTCGCAATTCTTATCATGTGTAGTTCCGTATCTCAGTTCGACTCCTGTATTCGGTTTTTTAAGCATTTCTACGACATTTGGGTGATCAGCCTGGCAATCGTAAGAATTGTTAACAACCGAATCTGGATTTCTTAGCACATCATCTTGCGTTCTATTCATTCTCCTAGTCATAACATTAATTAATTGTCTATCCATCTGTTTTAATTCATCCGATGTCAATACTATGCGAGATAATGCGTCTGCAGCCACATTATTCGCCCCTTTTACATACTCAATCTTAAAATCATATTCCTCTAAATTTTGCCTAAACTTTATTAACCGAGTACTTGGACTCTTGATAGTAAATAAATATACCTACTAGTGGTCTGTGATCAGTTTTAATAGTAAATGTTTTTCCAAATATATAAGGCCGAAAATAACGCACTGACCACACTATTGCTAACAACTCTTTTTCTATCGTTGGATAATTTACTTCCGATTTATTTAATGTGCGACTTGCATACGCTATTGGTAAATCATTTTTATTACATAAGATAGAACCAATTGCAACACCTGATGCGTCCGTATGTAAAATAAATTCATTGTCTTGTGTAAAATCGGGATATTGCAATATTGGTGGTGACATGAGAGATTGTTTTAGGTATTTAAATGTGTTCTCACATTCCTCTGTCCATTTACAGGCAGGGTCGCCATGTACTGTTTGGTGTTCGGGAGACCAAATGAAAGAAGTGTCTTACTCGAAGTACCAACGTTTAATGCCTCAACTTACATGCTAAGTACAATTATATAGGGAGGATATGTTACACACACTACTATTGTTTTGGCCTGCTATTGTTTTTATCAGGAATTTCGTTAGAATAAATAAAGAAAAGCTCAATAGCGATGCCCAAGCCCTGGATTGGGTTGATAATGCCCAGTCATCTTCAGTGGATCAGAAAGTTGAAATGTTTAACAAGTATGTACTACAGCTCATGGACACGCATGCGCCAGTGAGGGCTGTTCGTGTCAAGCGCCCCCCAGCTTCATGGATAACCCCTGGAGTTCGGATGGCAATGAGACGACGAGACCGGGCCTTTGGCAAATATAGGCGTGACCGCAGTGAGGAGAACTGGACCCTGTATAAGTTGGCTAGAAACCGCTGCAACCAGATGGTAAGAGCATCTAAACGCCGATACATTTGTGAAAATGTCCTCAACTCGTCACCGGCTGATATTTGGAAGTTCTTAAAATCGCTTGGCATAGCAAAGTCCCCTTCTAGTATTGTTTCTCTTAATCTGCCTTTGGATGTTCTTAACAAACATTTTTCAACGTCCGCTACGCTTGCGACTGACGTCAAAAATAAAACTATCGCTGATATTACTTCCAAGCCAATACTTTCTCCTGACTCTTTTTCTTTCTCCACCGTGACTAACCTTGAGGTCCTCAAATATTTTACCTCAATTAAGTCTAGGGCTGTGGGCTGTGATGGGGTCAGTCGAACTATGTTATCTTTTATGATTGAGAACTTAATTCCAATTATTACTCACATCATCAATTCATCGTTGCAGACTGGTGTGTTTCCTGCAATGTGGCGTAAGGCTTACATTATCCCTCTTCCTAAAATTCCCAACCCCAGTTTGGCTATTCACTTCAGACCAATCTCCATTCTCCCTTTCCTTTCTAAGATCCTAGAAGCGGTTGCTCTTAAACAAATGTCCTCCTATGTCTTCAAGAATAACCTGTTGTCCAATTGCCAATCCGGTTTTCGGCCTGGCCACAGCACAGCCACAGCTCTGCTTAAAGTTACTGAAGACATTAGGGACGGCTTGGAGAATTCTAGGTTAACGGTTAGTAGGTCTTAATAGATTTTTCCAATGCTTTTAACACCGTTGATCACGACATTCTCCTGGCCATACTGTCTCAAATTGGGGTCGCTTCGTTGTCACGTGATTGGATTTCATCATATCTTCGTGGTCGCCAACAGGCTGTGCGTGCTGATCAGGATTGCTCTGACTGGTGCGACTTGGTAACTGGTGTTCCACAAGGCGGTATACTCTCTCCTCTTTTATTCTCTTTATTTATAAACTCCATTACTGTTATCCTCAAATGTTCTTACCATCTGTACGCTGATGACTTGCAACTTTACGCTCAGTCAGACATTGCCAACCTTGACAATTGCATTTCTCTACTCAATGCTGATCTTCGAGCTATCAGTGAGTGGTCTGGCAAATTTGGGGTTTCTGTTAACGTCGGGAAATGTCAGGCCATCCTCATTGGTAGTTCGTACTATTTGAGAAGTGTGAACACTGCCCAACTTATGCCACTGATGTACGAGAACTCCGTCATTTCTCTTTCACCTCATGTAAAAGATTTAGGTCTGTACATTGACGACAGTTTTAGTTGGAATAAACACGTGGCTCAGGTGAGCCAGAAAGTCGCTTTCTCGCTGCGGTCTCTCTATAGATTTAAGCATTTCCTCCCATCCAGCACCAAAATCACTCTGGTTCAGTCACTTGTGCTTCCCATTATCGACTATGCTGATGTTTGTTATCCTGATCTATCCCAAGAACTTCTAAATAAATTGGATCGACTTCTCAACAATTGTATTCGCTTTGTTTTTGGCCTTCGTAAATATGATCACATTTCTTCCTATCGTTCTCAGCTTAAATGGCTGCCTATCCGCCTCAGGAGGTCCCTCAGATCTCTCTGCTTGCTCTTCACTATTATGAACGATCCTTGTGCTCCCGATTATCTAAAAACTTATTTCAATGTATTGGGCAGTTCTCACAGTCGTAACATTCGAGCTTTTAAAAATCTACTCCTCCAAATTCCTTCACACCGCACTGGTTTTATGTCTAATTCATATGCTGTCTAAACAATAAAGCTCTGGAACGCGCTACCCTTTAGCATTAAAAAGGCTGAAAGCAAATTCACTTTTAAAAGAAAAGTTCGTGACCACTATTTCAGTCAGACTAAATAGCTTTCATCTAGAGTCAGAAGTCTAGTTGGTATAATTATTATAAGGTTTCTCTTTTTTTTTTATTGGTATTTATTAGTCTATTTTATTTGTATATGTGTATTATTAATATATATGTAAGTATATACATTTTCGTATACAATTTGTTTGAATATTATTTTGTACCCGTTCACAACGTTGTCCTTTTTAACCGAAAGGTTGACTGGTAGAGAATGCCTTGTGGCATTAAGTCCGCCTATGTACCACTATTGTACATGAAGTTTAAATAAATAAATAAATAAATAGACAGATATGTCAGCTCGTAAACAACACCCACCCGCAAAGACTTTAGTTCTCGTGATCATGTTGCATGTAACGGTGCCGAAATATCGAGCTCTCATCCAAAAACAAAATATACATGGTAAATATCCCGAAACAAATATTAATTCTTTTAGTCATATTGATAGTGCTTCGGTTGGGTCTCAGTTGCTGGAAATATACAATCGAAGAGTCAAACATTAAATACAAGTAAAGTGACGTAATTGGGTATTGACGAATTTCAGCTTTGACAATTTAAAGAATAATTTTGCGATAAAATTCGTTCCAATAAATGGACATTCGTTTTTCGTCAATTAAATCAATACAATGCATTTGATTAGTAAATTACTAATTAGTTGCACCGTTTTTTATTCTTTAAAATCATCGTATTCAGAAAAAATATAATGACACAAATTTAATATGATCTAAACTAACTCAAACACAGCTTAAAAAAAAAATCTTAGTAAAAATCATATTTTTTTGAAGCTTTGGTACACAGATATACTTACCCCACAAGTAGATCAAAGCAAAGTTTGTTATTTTTCAAACATGATCGGATGGTAAAGAGGATTTGGAGTCAACGAGTGGTGGGAGTCAACTGTTTTTGAACCCGATCGTAAACTTTCGCCCTTGGCGTCAAGTAAAACAAAATGAGGACTGCTATTGTTTCTTCACTATTCTTGAGCTCTAGAAAATGTGGTATTATGGCAGCAATAACGATTCAAAAGTCCATAACTTTTCGGATACATGAAATTTCGGTAGCGCATATCAAACCGATATATTTAGGACGTTTTAATGATAAATATAAGATAAAAACACTCTGTGTGGGCCCTCTCATGGCCTATAAAGACTGCCTTGAATTTTCTGAGTCCTCGTAAACATTGCACCCTTCCTTTCTTATAATAATAAAGCGTCTTCCTCGATCCCCGCAGAACAGCTGGTAGAAGCTGTATAAGAATTGTCGTGAATTGAAATAAATAGTTTGCGATTGCAGAAACTGTCCGTTTTCAATTAGTTCGACATACTAAACAACTTTAAATGCTATTCGATTTTCATTATTTCTTTCAAGTTCACAATAACGAAGTAAAGGACTATCAATTTATTTTGCTATAAAACATTTCAAAGTCACTGTTGGATCTTTCACGACTGCAAAGGCAACAGAAGTTGTTCACATTTCTTACAGACGGATTCCACGAAAAGGCACTTTTATATCGGGCGAAACATCTTCATGCTCCTGGTTCTTAAGAACTGTTCTATTTCAAAATTTCCAAGAAAAGAAAATAAATATATATAGGAATGGACTATGTTGTTGTCAAACTAAATCCAATATATCTTCTTGTAAAAAGATTCTATGCCAAACGGGTGAGATATTTTTATTGGCTTTTTGGGTTACTTTTATCGTATCAATTCGTCAAGACGTTCGTGTAAGTAAACTGTTTGGTAAAATCGATCTTACGACGTAAAGATCTTTTTCTTAGCATTGCAATATTTTCCAACACAATGGATATTTAGTTATACCAATTCAGGCCCCACTAATCTAGTAGGAGACATACCTAACTTACCTACATATATGCATATTATATTCAGTAGTAATTTATTACTTATAATTACTCTAAAGTTTAATAGGACTATTCTGAATAAATATTATCCAAAAAAGAATCGGAGTTACACACATAGCTCGCAGGACTTGCAAGCTGAAATGGAAGTGGGAGCGGCGATGAGCGGTGGAGCAAATAAGTCCTGGAATTGAGACCGCGGATCGATAGGCGTTGCATGGGACGTCTTCCAGCTAAATAGACCAATGATCCTTAAAAAATGGCTGGGACAGACTGGATGTGAATGATAGAGGCGAGTTTGGACACTTACAAAACTCCACAGAAATGTACTGCAGTATCTACTGTCAATGAGCAATGGAACAAAGTATCACGGGCACATTTAAGATGAACCGAAAAAAAATAATAACTGAAAGACAACACAAAAGTAACAGGCATCTTCATCTTGAGAGACGATTAGCAAAAAGTTCGCGATTAGCGAAGAGTTCACCACTGGCTAAGGGGATAATAACGGATTGTTATCCTAAATATAATAAACGGAGCAGGGAAAGACCACCCCCCTTTAAACTACTGAGATTTTCTATAGTGGCCACCTTCACCAACTTTACGTTATATAATAAGACGGCACACTATACCAGGCAACCCCTTACGAGGCGTCTGGGACCATCTGCGGTAGGTCACGCCTCCAGAGTACTCGCCCCTGGTACTCAAGAGAAAATGTAAGTCGCATCGTGATTACTCACTACCATTTATCCAGAATGGTACCGGAGCTGTAAAGCCGCTCACAACACGCACCCCAGTACGGCAGCACTAGCGCATGCACCGGCACCAGCGCACCTTGTTGGTGCTAGCGGATTCAATCCCCGCTAGGGACGCCAGAGAAGCGGGCTACCATTTCTCCAGAATGGTCCCGGAGCTGTCAAGCACGCTTACCTCTCGAATATGAATCAACGAAAATTGCAGCAGGGAAATTGCAGTTTTAATATCGAACGTTTCAGCCATTTTTGTAACACTATTTGAATGTTCTATAAAATCCTTAGAACTAGTTTGACTACTATTATCTACTGAAGTCAGTAAACCCTTTATTTTCTGATAATTTGATTGAATCTCATGGATTAATGTTTGGAAAACCTCACAAGTTTCTTTGTCTAGCTTGCGTTCTTTAATTTCTTGGTTCAACTGAGTCAAAATACAATCCAGTTTACTGTATTCTTTTTCTGCTTCTACTAGTTTCTTATAAGCTAAATCTTGTCTACGCCTATCTGGACCTAGTTTCACTAAATATTCTCTTAAATATTTTAATTTAGCGTGCAAATCTTGCAATTGTTGGGACATTCCTATTCCCCAAATCGAAATATAAAATAATACAACATGATCTAATTACAATATTATGGAATATTGTAGAATATTAAAAAAAATTGCAGTGCAAAACTTACATTGCAGTAGGTACGTATTGTACTGACAACGTATATGTAGGTCACGACGTGTCACGTGGCGTGGATGAACGGACTCCTCAGCACTGGACTCGGACTGACTCCGTAGGTCACGACGTCTTACATGGTGTGGATGAACGGATTCCTCAGCACTGGACTCGAACTGACTCCCAGCTGCTCCACATCGGACCCGAACGATTTATCTCCCGGCGCCCTGCATATCCTCTCATCATAAGGCTTGAGCATTCTCCCGGCACCCGGCAGCAACGTTCCTTTTCTGTCTTCTTATTTAATATTTTCACCGCAAACTTATTCTTGGATTCTGATTTTTTTTTCTTTTTTTTTTTTTTTAATCTTCTTTTTTTTCTTTCTTCAAAATTTTCCGTCTTCATAAACTTCTATCAGTATATTTTTCAGGATTTCTTCAACTATTGATGTCTTCGCATTTTACGTAAGTTGCAAAATTTTAATTGCTGGCTAAGGGTCGCCATGTATTAGAGTGATGTAATCGAAATAAAAGAGAAGTGTTCGATTCAACGATTCGTGTAATAATGCCCATAAAAGGTGTGTGCAGTTACAAATATAAGGTTGGGCGAGCTGCACACTACACAACTACCCAATGCCTACAGCTGGGTTGCCGGAAGACTAATCTAACGGGTAGTCCTCTACCTTCTATCCAGGAAAGTGCCGGAGATGCAGCTAGCTCACAGGAGCTCACTTGCTTGAGGGTTACACACGAACCCAGCGTCTGACCACCAGGTGGCCCTTTGCCTTAGGTCGGTAACTTTAGACAATTGTTGCGCGCGAGGAATGACGCTCGAACCACATGTAGCCGAGCAGACAACATGCCACTCCCCTGCAACCACCACATAGACCACCGCGAGTCCAAACCCAATGTCAGGTTCCACCTTTGCGCTTGCAATGGTGGAGGGCCTACCTGACCCCACGTACCCTTATCCAAACAGCCGGACCCGTAGTTCCATCTGCGAGCAGGGAAAGACCAGTCAGGAGATAAAAGTTTGAGATAAGACTTAGGGCTCTTTCAATTTAGACATTTCGTGTTGGACTGCTGCCGCACGTTTACTGTGCCGCTTGCTACATCCCGCAGCAGGACGGCAGCAGTCCGACACCAATCGTCTAAATTGAAAGCTTATTGGATTGCAGAGAGGTCTTCTGTAAGTGATGTTTAATCGAGCCATGGACTTAGACAATGAAACATTACTGTTAGTGCTTTTGCGACGTTGCCGTCCTGCTGCCACGCGTGTGTGGCACAGTCACCGCACCGAGCGAATTTGCATATATTGTATGGAAAAATCAATTGGCCGTGCGCAGTAGGACACCCGCACCGCTGCGGTGCCGCAGCAGTCCGATACGAAACCTCTAAATCCATCCATTTCTCCATACTTCATGGTTAATGTTTTGGGGGCCGAGTCACCCACGTCCGTAGGAAAGTACCCCATGCGATACCCTACACGTGGTCCCCGGGTGGTGCCAATCAGGTGACAATAACTGGTGGTAGGCTTCGGCCGAAGGCTTGTGACCACCCACCGGGCAAAGACGTACCGCCAAGCGGCCTAGCCGTGTTCCGGTGCGATGCCCGGTGTAGCCACTTCAGGAGGTGGGTCGAGATGGAGGTTCCATTGCAGACAGACCAGCCTGGCACATGCTGTTATGGAAGTATCGGGTGACTGGTCGCGGAGGGTAGCGGGATCCGAGGCACGGTTCACCGCTGGCCGACCGCAGGTAGTTGGGGGCCCAAGTAGTGTGCCAGCCCCACACGAAAGGCTGCCCCGCCAACTGACGAAAAATCCCGGAATGCACCATCGTGCTGGTTGGCGACCAGAAGGGAGGGCCCGATGGTCATTCCCGGGGGGGCTCGGGCGTCCCCGCAGTCTCCAGACAAGTCCCCCAATGATGGCGTCCATTCAGTGCGTGTCTGAAGGTAAGCAGCGTGGAGCCACATCTCACTTCCCTCTCCTAACCTTTCTTCACTCACTCAAATAATGAAAAATAGAAAAATGTTCAAAGCTGAACAGCGGCTGCACCCCCTCCCACTCAAAGTGCACCTCACTAACATCAGAGGTCTGCACTCAAATCTCATAGCAGTCCATCATCACCTAGAGACTGATAAGCCGGCTCTCTTTTTTCTTTCGGAGACGCAGATCAGATGTCCGTCAGATGTATCGTACCTAACATACCCAGGGTATACCCTGGAGCACAAATTTAAGCAACGCGCGGGTGTATGCATGTAAAACCTTGGAAACCTTGAGGACTCAAGGTTCTCTGTGCTGTGGGCTTTGGTGGACATGGGCCTATATAAAATTGTTTACGCCTGTGTCTACCGCTCGCACAGTGGGGATCAGGAGACAACCAGGCTCACTGAATACCTTAGTGAGGCGGCTGATACGGCACAGCAGCGGTACCCTTAGTAGTAGTAGTAGTAGTAGGGACTCCCTTTTCCGCACTTAGACTCCCATTTGGTCCGTTGTGCGTGGGGGTACTGGCTAACATAGCCAGCCCAACTCCGCCCAAAAGCACAGAAGCTTCCTGGGAGCTTCACAGGCTTCACGGAGCGACCTCACTGTTCCGAGGGTTTCTTCGCGTTGAGAAGCCACGGCCTCGCATTCCAGGATTACGTGGGCGGCTGATTCTTCGGCGTTAAAACAGCCCCTGCAAAGTGGGCTGTCCGTGGCGCCTATGTTGAATAAATGTTTGTTAAGAAGGGTGTGGCCCGTTAGTGTCCCTATAATTATTTTGAGGTTATTTCTACTCAGGCTGAGGAGTTTCTTGGTGAGACGCGGGTTTACTATCGGTACAGCCATTTTTGACTGTCTACAGTCTGTAGCCCGTGACCAGCGGTACCCTTCTGCCCAATTGGTGTTACTGGGGGACTCCAATGCCCACCACCAGGAGTGGCTTCTTCCGTACCAGCGCACTGATCATGCTGGGCGGGAGACGAAAAAGCTTGCGCTTGCGTTAAATCTCGCCCAGCTGGTCCAGGGGGCAACGAGGGTGCCGGATGTTGATTCGCACACAGCCAATTGCTTGGACCTTCTGCTGACTACAGATCCAGACCGCTACTCGGTGTCGGTATCTTCACCTTTGGGTAGTTCCGACCATTGTCTGGTGAAGTCTGTATCCGTCCACTCCCCACCCGATCCCAGCCCAAGAGGCGCTCGGCGAGTTTGGCGGTACAAGTCAGCAGATTGGGATGGGATGCGTTCTTTTTTCGCATCGTATCCTTGGCAGCCTACTTGCTTCTCTTTGGTTGATCCTTCGTCGTGTGCGGACGCCGTGTCGGATGTGTTGCGTCAGGGAATGGAGTACTTCATTCCGTTCTCTGACGTTGCAATGTCTAGCGCTGACCGGCCATGGTTTGGCGCCGAGTGCAAGCGCGCCAACACGCTCAAACATGAGGCGTACCTGGCATGGGTCGACGCTCGGAAGCGCAAAGCGGGCGACGTGGGTCAGCGCAAGAGAGCCTACAATAGGGCTCCCAAGTCCTGCAAGAAGGTGATGCGAAGATCTCGGTTTGACCACATAAGCCGTATTGGGACCAAACTTGCTTCCTACCCAGCGGGTAGTAAAGCGTTTTGGTCCCTGGCTAAGTCGGTTGAATCAAACTTCTGCCGTCCCTCACTACCACCACTGCTGAAGCCCGACGGGTCACTGGCCCACTCTGCTGAGGAGAAAGCAAACTTGTTTGCCTCTCTTTTTGCGGAATCTTCGCGTCTGGATTCTGGTGACGCGCGGCCCACTCCTTCTCCTGATTGTTGCGAGACGAGTATGTCGGACATTCGCATACATCAAAAGGACGTTCGTAGGGTGCTGCGCAATCTTGACGTGAACAAAGCTAGTGGCCCCGACGGAATTCCAGCAATTGTTCTCAGAACCTGTGCGCCTGAGTTGTCTCCGATCCTGACACGCCTGTTTCGCCTTTAATATGAGACGGGAAAAGTGCCGTATGCCTGGAAGCAAGCTAACGTTCAGCCTGTGCCCAAGAAGGGCAGTCGGGCTGACCCGGCCAACTACAGACCCATTTCAATAACGTCCATCCTCTGCAAGAGTATGGAACGAGTGCTTTATTCCAAGCTCCTGGCATACCTAGAAGCTGACGACATCCTCAGTGACCGCCAATATGGCTTCCGCCAAAATCGGTCAACTGGGGATCTTCTAGCGTATGCCATTCACATCTGGAGTGAGGCCATATAGAGACACGGGGAAGCGCTTGCCGTCTCCCTCGACATCTCGAAGGCTTTTGACAGGGTCTGGCATGAAAGCCTTATTGGTAAGCTTCCTTCATTCGGTTTGCCCAGTGGTCTGTGCGATTGGATTGCAGACTTCCTGAGGGGCCGGTCCATTCGAGTGGTTATTGATGGCCACTCGTCTGAACTACTGGATATTAATGCCGGGGTCCCACAGGGGTCGGTACTCTCAGCAACGTTGTTCTTGCTGCACATAAATGATCTGCTAAAACCCGGCACCTTTGGGTATGCAGACGACAGCACTGTAGCTGAGAGATACGTGTCCGACGCGCGCGCTACTGGACCTCAGATCCAGTCTCTCCGGGAGGCCATGGTTGGGCGCTTGAATCTGTCCTTGGAGGCAGTCTCCGAATGGGGCGATGCCAATCTGGTCAAGTTCAATGCCGCTAAGACCCAGGCGTGTCTTTTTTCCGCTAAAAGGAGCCAATCGGTTCACGGTTCGGCCACCCGGCTCCTTCTTTCAGAGGTGTGACCGTGCCGATAACTGACCATCTTGAGATTCTTGGCATCACGTTGACATCGACGCTCAATTTTGGTCCATTCATTGAGGCAAAAGCTCAGCTGGCTGCCGAAAAATTGGGGATCCTCGCGAAGGTGAGACGGTACTTCACGCCAGAACAGCTGCTCAACTTATATCAAGCGCAAGTTCGATCATGCATGGAATACTGCTCTCATCTCTGGGACGGATCTGCCAAGTACCAGCTGGATGCACTTGATGCGATCGAAAGACGTGCTAAGAGGCTCATCGACAATGAAGTATTGGCCGAATCTAGGCTCCTGAACCTCGAACATCGGCGCCGAGTTGCCAGTCTGTCGGTTTTTTATCGGTTGCATTTCGGGGAGTGTGCGTTGGAATTGCATGAACTAATTCCTCCTAGCCCGTTCCATCATCGGACTACAAGACGTACGGCGTTGCGTCATCGGTACATGGTGGACATCCCACCCATACGCACCAAACGTTTTGGGAATTCTTTTATTATGCGTACAGCAAAGGAGTGGAATTCCCTGCCGGAGTCTGTATTTCCTGATAGCTACAATCTGCGCAGTATGCATGAGCAATTTAACAAGTGCCAAAAAATAGTAATATTTTGTTATTTAAAGAGATCAAATTGCAATACGGAAATTATATTTTGCTTTATTAATATTTTTTCTTAAACATATATTTTATACCATAGGTAAAATATAAATGATAATGATCCTCGATCAAAGGATCAAATGTTGAAGGCGATTTCTTACAACTTTATGTTATACTTTTGAACGAAAAACTTTTCACACTTTGGCTTTACGTTCATCTTTAATCTGACTTGACTGAGCGATGGATTAAAATAAAGTTTTCATGATTGCATTAAAGAATTCAAGAGTCTCATATATCTTAGGACTATAATTTCTTAGAACCGTCAAACGGGCTGAATAGGAATGCAGCATTTTAGTAGCTATTTCAATATATCAATCTTACTAATATCATAAATGTAAACGTTTGGATGGATGTGAGTGTGGATATATTTTTGTTAATCAATCACGCCAGAACGGATGAAACGATCTGAATGAAATTTGGCACAGAGATAGATTTTATTATAGTCTAGAATAGCACATTTACCACTATTCATCCCGCTGTAATGTTCCCTTGGGATGATAAAACATTTTTCAAGCGATCGAAGCCGCTGGCAGAAGCTAGTTAATTATAAAAAACGATGCTTTGTTTAAAACTAATGCACCGGTATCAAAGTTAAATCCTAATCAAAGTTTGGTTCCCATTCATCCCTGCGTCCGTTTGTTGGAACAACATCTTTTTTTTACAATTTTTTTCTTAGTTTTCATAGTGGTAAATCCTTTAACAGAAGTCTTTTATTAAACATTTATATTCCCTATATAAATTTTTACTAACAGAATCTATCATAGCTGATACTATATTCATAACATTTTCTAACATCGCGAGTTTCTCAAGACAGAAACCAGACACATGCGAGGAATAATATTCTCTTTCCTAGGAATCCCAGAGGAGCAACCGATCACAACGAATGTAGAAATGACGTGTAATATCACTTACGTTTGTATTTTAATATTTAATTATCAATCATACATACAATAAATATTTTATAAAGTTTTGGAACCTGTGTTTTCATTTTGATGCAGTGAAGCTAATCTTTATTTATTTACAGCCACTATCCTCACCTTGACTATATTTAATAGTTTACCAAATTATTTTATTCAATATATAAAAAATACACGGTCATATTGTATTAATTCCACAGACGAGAACTTATCACATCTCCAGGGTTTCGTTAGCTAAATTAATTTGACGCTGTTTAATACACCAAAGATTTCAGGCCAAAATAATAAAATAAAAAACTAAATAAAACTCACATGGTCATGTACAACGCAGTCAGTTCCAAATAACTTAGTTAACCTTAAAACATTTAACCTATGATAAAGAAAATATTATAAACCCCGACAACAGTAACAAAATTATCAAGGTTCAAAAAATGTTACTAAAATTCACCACAATATTACTACTACAAATTCATGCATGTGCACTGACTAATTATGGCAAAAAAACAGTATTAGTGGAGGGAGCACAGCTGTTTAATGATTTACGGGAAGATATATAGAGGTGTGATAATATTAACTTATTTAAGAGTAAACTAAAAAAAAATGTATGTACCCTTTACGAGTAACGTCGCCAACAGAGGCAAATATTATATTATTATTTAGATTAAGTAACTTTGTATCTCTGTATTAGTGGTCATGGCGGAGACCATGGAGATCCTCAGTAAAATGCTCGATGACCTAAGTATAGCTCGACTCGTATACTTAACACAGGGTTAGAATACGAGTGACAAAAGGGCAAAGGCTTTGGGCTAATCGTCTTACAATTATTTAAAGGTTGACTTGCATGGCTTAGTAAGTTTGATATTGATGATTGGAGTGATATCAGTAATTGATTACAGATAGTCAGAGCTTAACAGCTTTTAATGCTGACTTGTAACAAGATATTTATCGTATTTGTGCTATGATTGAAATAAACGCAAGCATTAAAAATCATTCGTGTATTAAAATAGGTCTCTATTGTTTAAATCATTTACTCATGGATAAATACAATATTGTACGTTATAGTCACAAGTCTGTGTTCCAACCGCATGGATAGAAGAGTACATTGTGTTTTACCTATTCATTCTTATATTAGGTTATCATCATCATCTGCATTTTAATGTTCCCACTGCTGGGACACAGGTCTTCTCTCTGTGAGAGGGAATGGAACATAATCCACCACGCGGGCCCAGTGCGGGTTGGTGGATATGTTAGATGCAGTCGTCATAATACCGAATAGTGGGGCGCGAGTCATAATATTCCAAAAAATCAGTTTATGTTAATTACTTGAAATTTACCTCCAGTAAGCTACTAAGCGATTATGTCTGTAGAATAAATATGTCACGATTGTTCAGAGACCACTTTCGACAGCAGACCTGCAGTCAAACAACCTTGCACAAGAAATCTCGAGTCCAATTACTTGACGTCCTATGTCCCCTAACTTGGGCAGAGGGCGGCCACAGTAGTCCTCCATCGCGAATGGTCTTGAACTTTATGTTTATTCTCCCTTCTTGTAATTTCAATGCTAAATAAAATGCCAAAAATGTGGGCGGAAGAATTCTTCATACTCCTCAGAAAATGATGAAACTTCCACCGTATGAAAATATACCTAACTATAACTAGAATCGTAAACAACTACACTACCTACCCAGCTCACGTTACAAACATGTGGCAACACGCCAGACGAAGAGAGTGTCGACTGTGTGATACCAAAGTGTTGTCTCTGAACATTATATGTGCAATCGCGGTGTGAAAAGGTCTAGTTTCATTAGTAGGAGAAGTTATGGCAGATGCGCATTTCGAGACATTTTGTTTGCTGTTTTAAGGCGTCATGTGACAATACCACATCGCTGCGAAAACGTGTTATCAAGTCATTTTTATTTGCGAGGTATGGAATATATCTCGCAAACCGTACGCTTTGGAGGATAACCGTGGTCATATACTACGTTGCAGAATGTATTAATTTGTTACGGTAGGTGGCATACGACCACGGTTTGCCTCTGAACATCAATATAAATATGTATGAAATAATAAAATGTTTATTTAATGTAAGTTGTTCATTTAATTCCCGACAAATATCGAATAGTTTGTACATAACAGTTTCAAATGGGAACATTTTCTTGTTTCATACTTTTCAGAGCGTGATTTTTCAATAATCGGGTCTTAGTTTTTGAACTTATTTTTATGTAATGATAATGTTAACCTCAAGCTGAAGCTCATAGTAGATGTGTTTGGTTGATCAGCACCATTTCCACCTTGTACCAATAAACATTGTAAAAGAAGTACCTCCCTTTTTATTTCCAAGTTAATTAAAAAGGATTATATACAATATTACGACTTTTAAAAGAGTCGTTTGCCTTCCCTTTAGAATTGTTTTGATGATTTCCTGGAAGCAATAAAGTGACGTTTATCAGGATCATTAACTGAGGGTGTAGGTATACAAGTTGCTGAAGTCACTCTAATGAAGAACTCTTGAATCTTTACTTAAACTTACTTTAAAACTAGGTAGGTAGCTTTTTATTTTTGTCCATCTTCGTAACGTTTTCCATACTACAAGTACATCGGGATCGGCTTCTAGTCAGCTGCGGCTAAGTGATAAGTCATTTATTTCGGAACAATATACCTACATTGTGAAGATTTTTTTTTATTAACATTACCATTAAAACATTGCGATTGACAAAGAAATTAAAAAAAAAACTAATATAAAATGTAACAAATTCAAATCAATAATAATATAAATTCAATTTAAAATAATCAATAATTCAATAATATTTAATTAAATAATTCATCTAATTCTTGAATAAAAAATTAAATGGAATGTCAATGATACGAAAAAAAAAACAAATATTCAATAAAATGTTCAATAAATACGCATTAATTATCCAATAATAAAAATAGAATGTAAAGTATAAACAAATTAAAAGTAATTGTTATAAAAAGGTCAATAATATGTCATCTAATAGTAAAATAAATTTTCAATTAATACAAGAGATCAATAATAGGAACAATCATTCAATAGTACAATTTATGAATAATCCAATACAAATATACGACAAAAATTAAAAAATAATAATATAAATAATATACAATTTCAAATTTCATTCAAATTTATACCAATAATAACTACGGTTGTTGTCTATCATCTAGGAACTCATCGACGCCATAATAGCCCTTCCTCGAAAATATGTCTTTATTTTGTTTTTAAATAAGTTTACGCTATTAATGCTTAAATTCTTAGGGTAGGCTGTTGTATAGAAATACTGATTGGTATCTGGGACTGTGATGACCAACGTTAAATTTCGGCTGCATTGTGTTAGGCAAGTCTTTTCTACGTGTATTATCTCTAACTTGTCGTTGTTCATTAGTTTCCGATTTGTGCAAGTTCTTGAGGATCATTTTACTCTTGGTTATGCCAATACCATAGCATTTTACTTGAAACGATTGCTTATTTGTCCTCCATATACTAGTTACGGGTTACCACGATACCTATTGGTTTGACTGATTGCCAGACGCTTGGGCTTCTAAGTGCCAGTTACGACGACAATTACTTTTGATTTGTATCATTATTTATCACGGTAAATGTCTACTTTTATAGAAACAGACACTGTAGAGACACTTCAAACTGAACATATGTAAGACCTAAAAAATAAATCTGAAGTGTAAGAAGGCTGAACACACAAAAGTCGTCGACCCTAACATTTTTCTTCAATAAAAAGCCCTTTCAATCCAGCACCGTCAACGAAGTTTGCACATGTTAGCGGAAATAGGGGGTGTGGGGCTCACAGAAATGATGTTATATCTCACTCCCATGTGACGTGGTGCATCCTTTTATAAAATTTAGTTGTTTAAAGAAAATGTTTAACTTGCATGATGGAAGAAAGTTGTTTGGTCATTGAATGGTCTTTTTTTATTTGGAGGTAGAAACGAGTTTATTAATTCTACATTATTTGTAAATAAAGAGTTAAACTATGCAGTTTCTTTAACGCCAGATACAAACTACAAATAGACGTGACGTCACAAAATCCTACATATTTGTTTACTAACTCCAAGTGCACTTATGATATGTGTCATTAATGATGAAGAAACTAGATCCTACGACACAGTGTATCCCAGTATGGGGTCTAGGGTTACTTTAATGCACTTAATATATGTTTTTCTTGAGTTTTATGCTATAATTTTTGTTTTTTTATTGTGCTTAAAGTATGTAAAGTAAGGTCTCTTAATAAAATTTATCTTATCTTATCTACTGTATAACAGTTTGAGTCAAACCCATAATGCCCATTACTTAAATTAGGGAGTGTCTGTACGATGTTCTTCATTGAAAAAAAATCAATAGGGCTGTCTTACGAGATGGACCTTTCATTGAACAGCTTTACCATGCATGTAAGGGAGTATGTAAGATCTTCTCTGAAACGCCTGCTGCTAATACAATTTTTATTTATTACTTAGCTGTGTCCGCCGCTTCGCTCCCGTCAACTGCTTACCCTACCCTACTTTCCTTCCTGCCTACATTTACGGAGAATCTTTACACCATCATTCAAAAAATGACTTCAAAGGCACAACGCCATCTATTGAATATGGAGTTCAACTGTCCGAGTACCTATCTGAATTGCGTGTGTTGTGATAAATTTACTTCTTGAACTCCTTTAAACTCATCTAACTATTGATAGAATGAATCTATAGCGACGAAAAAAAATTAAGTAATACTTCAAGTTACGCACATTTTTTATATATAAAAGTTAACTATATTGGTTTAGTACATTTTACGTGATGCGCACACAATAAACAGACAAACCGGCAAACAGATATTGATTATTCACAGGATCGCGTTTGGCAACTATCTCACCTGGTAAGCAGTGAGGTGGTTTACGATGAGGCACACGAAAAACATTTCACTGTTTATGAGCTTTATTTTATAAGCTTTTTTATCCCAAAAGAAATCCTCTGTTCCTTTAGGACATTCATATTTCCAAGAACCTTATTTTGTGGATAGCAATAAATCACAAAATTAAACTTTTTCTGGGCCTTAATTCTTCAAACAAAAATATCCCAAATATCTTCAAATACCCACATCTAATAAACATCGGTTGTTTTAACTCAGTAATATATCTTAAGAAAGTAACAAACAGAATGATATATCAAGCTAAAGGTTTTCAGACTCGTATTAAGAAGATTTACGAATATAATACGTACTCTTAACAAAATAGGGGCCATGAAAATACTTAGGTAAATAAGTACCTGTTGGGTAGGTGCTTAGCTGCCTAATTAGATTATGGGAGATTTACAGGTTTTTGTTGGCAAACAGTGAAAGAAAATGTACGTATATTTTCTTTTTCTTATTTTGGCATAAAAATGGCTTAGGGTGCCCTAGTCGGTCATTCTTCCATACAAACGAAGTATAGCGAATATGCCACTGTTTGACGGTGTACGTTACAAAATAAAAAAATATATCATTTGTCTCTTAATTATCTAGCCCTGCATGGAAACACAAAGTTAAAGAAAACATATATTTGAATGTTATGAGCTCGAAAGTTCCATATTTCAACACTAATTTTTACGCATTTTTGAGTACAAATAAGTACCATAAGAAGAAGAAAATTGCAAAACAGTTATTTGTTACAGATACATCCAATACTTTTTTCATGATATCCATATTCCCAAAGGCCTGTTTATAAAATTTCACGCGCTCGTCTTCTTTCTTAATCATCATCCATTTCGCTATAAATTTGCAAAAGTGTGTATTCGTACGCGCACAAGATTGTTACTGCTCATCATAGCGTCTATCTAGATAACATGCATTTTGACCCCGCCCACATAGTAGTTCCTGTCGCCGACTGAGGCACCCACCCTTAAGCAAACGTTGTCTCTGACACTTGGAAAACTACAAAAGTATTCCTTTAAGGCTCATTTTGTTTTTATCTATCTATATACGTATAAATAGATTTCAGGATGCAAAATATCATTCAATCAACTAAATCTATCGCAGTCAACTGATCAAAATTATCTGAAAAGCAACGCCCTAACACTTGTTCCTCTACCGTCACTAACTATTCTGTCCTATCTTGCCTTTCTGAATTCGTCAGCGGTCAACATAGGTGTTGAATTAATATGTAAACATTTAAATTGTTAAATTTACATTATAGAAATCAGTACATAAATACCAGCCGAATGCATTTTGAGATGCATTCGGCTAGTATTTATCAGGTATGGGTAGGTATTATTGTAGGTATACTGTTAACTTGAGTTTACAGTATACCTACAATAACACATACTCATGCAACATGTAAACAGGCTAGTTTATTTAAACGGACAGAACCGTGCCGTCTCGTACCTATAATTTGGCACCAACATCTAACATCTGAGTCACAAACAAACCCACGTAAGCTTTAAAATCTAATTCAATTCAAATCCTTCGTCCAAGTCAACGCTGCACTTTAACAAGTTCCTATGTTCAGGATACCCCCCTAGTAGGCACTGACTTGCTGCATTACTTGCTGCTGGAGAGTTTGACGCGGTGATGTTTATGACGTCACGCTGAAGTAACTACACGAAGGCTGCAATCCTGAGCTCTAGTTCAGAATGCGAATATGAATCAATCAAATCAGCCCTACACTAATCTAGTTTTCTTAGACAACCTTTCTATATTCGTGGGTCCACCTATATAGCTGGCATACGAATACTTATAATAAGTACAAAATTATAATTGTAAAAAATAACTTCCAGTAGTCCACTTTATAAACAAATGCGTCTCAAGTTACCAGCATGACTCCACAGAAATAAACTAGAAATATGAACCAAGAAATAGCTAGTTAATTCACAAGGAAAGAACTGCCATCTTTGATCTATCACTTGGCACCAACAACCCACATCTGAATCACAAACAAGTCCACGTAAGCTTTAAAATCTAATTCAATTCAAAACCCATACATTCCCGATCGTCATCCAAGTCAACGGTGCACTTTTACCATTTCCCTTGTCAAGTTAAGCCCGCTTTGTTGTCTTTTAATTCAGGGATCAACTTCGATCGATAGTGGACGATATTGTGGCGGGCGCACAAACAAACTTGGCCAGAGTTTGCAACTCAAACTAACTTTGTTTTCCTGTCTGTGTGTTCTTTTGGACTGAAAAAATTGTATTGCAAGGCTTAGTTTCTGTTCTGGGGACGTAAATAAGAAATTAGTTGATTGGTTTTCTTAGAGGGTTGGATGAGGTTTTAGACTTGGAAGTTTATTAGATATTATCTTCTGAAAGCGGCATTGCCAGCGTGAAGTGTTTTTTTATGCCAAGGGAACATTACACTTGAATGTAAAGTAGTCTATGTGCTATTCCAGACTTCAATCTATCTCTGTGCTAAATTTCATCCAGATCTGTTCAGCCGTTCTAGCGTGACTGGGTAAACATACATCCATCCATACTTTCGCATTTATAATATTAGTAAGATTTTATAACATTTTTGCCTTCGTATCGCACACTCCCCGAAATTTAACCGATAAAAACCGACAAACTGGCAACTCGGTGACGATGTTCAAGGCTCTGGAGCTTTGAATCAACCAGTGCCTCATTGCCAATGACCCTCTTGGCCCGTTTTTGATCGACTCTAGTACATCAAGCTGGTACTTGGCAGATCCGTCCCAGAGATGAGAACAGTATTCCATGCAAGATCGAACCTGCGCTTGATACAACTTAAGCAGCTGTTCTGGCGTGAAGTACCGTCTCACCTTCGCAAGGATCCCCAACTTTTTGGCAGCCAGATGAGCTTTTGTCTCAATGTATGGGCCAAAATTGAGTGTCGATGTCAACGTTACGCCAAGAAGCTCAAGATGGTCCGTTATCGGCACGGTCACACCTTGGAATGAAGGAGCCGGGTGGAATTGGTTCCGTTTAGCGGAAAATAGACACGCCTGGGTCTTAGTAGCATTGAACTTGACCTGA
The DNA here is from genome assembly GCA_964057195.1 of Orthosia cruda. Taxonomy (NCBI): domain Eukaryota; kingdom Metazoa; phylum Arthropoda; class Insecta; order Lepidoptera; family Noctuidae; genus Orthosia; species Orthosia cruda. The sequence goes on from OZ059836.1 coordinate 37,329,251, forward strand.
TTGGCATCGCCCCATTCGGAGACTGCCTTCAAGGACAGATTCAAGCGCCCAACCATGGCCTCCCGGAGAGACCGGATCAGAGGTCCAGTAGCACGCGTGTCGGACACGTATCTCTCAGCAACAGTGCTGTCGTCCGCATACCCAAAGGTTTTAGCAGATCGTTTATATGCAGCAAGAACAATGTTCCTGAGAGTACCGATCCCGACATTAATACCCAGTTGATCAGACGAGCGGCCATCAATAACCACTCGAATGGACCGGTCCCTCAGGAATTCTGCGATCCAATCGCACAGACCACTGGGCAGACCGAATGAAGGAAGCTTACCAATAAGGCTTTCATGCCAGACTCTGTCAAAAGCCTTCGAGATGTCGAGGGAGACGGCAAGCGCTTCCCCGTGTCTCTCAATGGCCTCACTCCAGATGTGAATGGCATACGCTAGAAGATCCCCAGTTAACCGATTTTAGCGGAAGCCATATTGGTGGTCACTGAGGATGTCGTTAGCTTCTAGGTATGCCAGGAGCTTGGAGTTGAGCACTCTTTCCATACTCTTGCAGAGGATGGACGTTATTGATATGGGTCTGTAGTTGGCTGGGTCAGCTCGACTGCCCTTCATGGGCACAGGCTGAACGTTAGCTTGCTTCCAAGCATTCGGCACTTTTCCCGTCTCATACGAAAGGAGAAACAAGCGTGTCAGGATCGGAGACAGTTCAGGCGCACAGGTTCTGAGAACAAGTGCCGGAATCCCATCGGGGCCACTAGCTTTGTTCACGTCAAGATGGCGCAGCACCCTACGAACGTCCTTTTGATGGATGCGAATGTCCGACATACTCGTCACGCATCCAACATGAGAAGGAGGGGGCGTCACCAGAATCCAGACGTGAAGATTCCGCAAAAAGAGAGGCAAATAAGTTTGCTTTCTCCTGAGCGGAGTGGGCCAGTGACCCCTATTTGTCTACTGAGTTTTCCTATAGTGGCCTCCTTCACCAACCTTACGTTATGGAAAGCGGCACACTATACCAGGCAACCCCTTACGAGGTGTCTGGGACCATCTTCGGTAGGTCACGCCTCCGAGAGCACTCGTCCCTGGTACTCAAGAGAAAATGTGAGTTGCACCGTGATTACTCACTACCATTTGTCCAGAATGGTACCGGAGCAATAAAGCCGCTCACCACACGCACCCCAGCACGCCAGCACTAGTGCAAGCACCAGCACCAGCGCAGTTGGTGCTAGCGGATTCAATCCCCGTTAAGGACGCCAGAGAAGCTGGCTCCCATTTCTCCAGAATGGTCCCGGAGCTGTAAGCACGCTCACCTCTCGAATACAAATCATCGCATCTACCCAATGCCTACAGTTGGGTTGCCGGAAAACTAATCCAACGGCCAGTGACCCGTCGGGCTTCAGCAGTGGTGGTAGTGAGGGACGGCAACAGTTCGATTCAACCGACTTAGCCAGGGACCAAAACGCTATACTACCCGCTGGGTAAGAAGCAAGTTTGGTCCCAATATGGCTAATGTGATCAAACCGAGATGTACGCATTACCTTCTTGCAGGACTTGGCAGCCCTATTGTAGGCTCTCTTCCGCTGACCCACGTCGCTTGCTTTACGCGTCCGAGCGTCGATCCATGCCAATTACGCCTCATGTTTAAGCGCGTTGGCGCGCTTGCACTCAGCGCCAAACCATGGCTGGTCAACGCTAGTGCTACGTCAGAGAACGGAATGTAGTACTCCATTCCCCGACGCAACACATTCGACACGGCGTCCGCGCACGACGAAGGATCAGCCGAAGAGAAGCAAGTAGGCTGCCAAGGATAAGATGCGAAAAAAGAACGCATCCCATCCCAATCTGCTGACTTGTACCACCAAACCCACCGATCGCCTCTTGGGCTGGGATCGAGTGGGGAGTGGACGGATACAGACTTCACCAGACAATGGTCGGTACTACTTAACGGTGAAGATACCGACACCGAGTAGCGGTTTGGATCTGTTGTCAGCAGAAGGTCCAAGCAATTAGCTTTGTGCGAATCAACATCCGGCACCCTCGTTGCCCCTTGGACCAGCTGGGCCAAATTTAACGCAAGCGCAAGCTTTCTCGTCTCTCGCCCAGCATGATCAGTGCACTGGTACGGGAAGAGCCACTCCTGGTGGTGGGCATTCAAGTCCCCCAGTAACACTAATTGTACCGCTGCTGTGCCGTATCAGCCGCCTCACTAAGGTACTCTGTGAGCCTGGTTGTCTCCTGATCACCGCTGTTCGAGCGATAGACACAGGCGTAGATAATTTTATCCAGGCCCGTGTCCACCACAGCCCAAAGCACAGAGAACCTGGAGTTCTCAAGGTTTCGGAGACGCCGATAACAGATGTCGTCTCGAGTGTACATGCATACACCCGCGCGTTGCTTAAAATTGTGCTCCAGGGTATACCCTGGGTATGTTAGGTACGATACGTCTGACGGACATCTGATCTGCGTCCCCGAAAGAAAAAAGAGAGCCGGCTTATCAGTCTCCACGTGATGATGGACTGCTATGAGGTTGGAGTGCAAACCTCTGATATTAGTGAGGTGCACTTTTAGTGGGAGGGGGTGCAGCCGCTGTTCAACGTTAAACTTTTTTCTCTTTTTGATTTTAAGCGATTGAAGTAAGGTGAGACGAAGGAAGTGAGATGCGATTCCAAGCTGCTAACCTACAGACACGCACTGAAAGGACCCCATCATTGGGGGACTAGTCTGGAGACTGCGGGGATGCCCGAGCCCCCCCGGGTTATGTCCATCGGGCCCTCCCTTCTGGTCGCCAACCAGCACGATGGTGCATTCCGGGATTTTTCGTCAGTTGGCGGGGCAGCCTTTCGTGTGTGGCTGGCACACTACTTGGGCCCCCAAATACCTGCGGTCGGCCAGCGGTGCACCGTGCCTTGGATCCCGCTACCCTTCGCGACCAGTCTCCCGATACGTCCATAACAGCGCGCGCAAGGCTGGTCTGCCTGCAATGGAACCAGCATCTCGACCCGTCTCCTGAAGTGGCTACACCGAGCATCGCACTGGAACACGGCTAGGCCGCTTGACGGTACGACTTTGCCCGGTGGGTGGTCGCAAGCCATCGGCTGAAGCCGAACACCATTTAAGTGTCACCTGATTAGCACCACCCGGGGATCACGTGTAGGGTATCGTATGAGGTACTTTCCTACGGACGTGGGTGACTCGGCCCCCAAATGTCAAATGGCTTCGATTTTTTTGTTCTACGACTTTCCAGTTTCCTAACGATGTTCCCTTCACCGTCATTTTATTGACCTTCTTAATTTATAAAAAAACTTTAATAGTTGAATGCCGTGGGGGCTAAGACGTCACCTGGTGTGATTGAGGTCGTAATTACCAATGTGAGTTTTCCAAATCATATTTGTACTTCTTAGTTATTTCTTGGACATCGATGACATCGGTGAAGGAAAACATCTCGGGGAAACCTGGAATCGCCAGACCGACTTGAGAAAACTAGTTGGTTAATGCTCGCATCTTCTCCGTATGAGAAGAGGCCTTTGCTCTGCAGTGGGACTGTTACAGAATGGTAACAAATAGTTGTACTCCATTTTAATTTTTATTCTTGTAAAAAAAAGTAAATACAGCTTATGTTTCGGGTTGCTATGAAGATATATCAGGTTGGTACAAGTGTAGTTAAATGCATGTTTGTTGTTGTAAGATTTTGTAATGCCGTAAAGTCGACTGTTAAAATATTTACTCCATGCATGTTGTTAAATATTTAACACAATATCATGCACTCATGAGTTAAGAAATCCCTATAATAACCACAATTTTCATCAGTAAAATAAATAAAGCGTAATATAATTTATATTTTAAATGCTAACAGTCAATATTTAATGCCAATCTGCAATTACACTCAGTAAATAAGTAAACAGTTGAGTGAATTGCTACGGATTACTGTTTTCCGCTACGCGGCTACGAATATTGCTTCGACGCTACGAAGCTACGCCGTAGAATTTATCTTTGATGTTCAATGCAAAAAATCTTGAAAGATTTCTTATATGTGTGCTTTATTACAAATGATTTTATCGTTTGTATGTGACTTGTAGCCGGCTTCTGAATTTTTAGAAACTGGCTAATACAACATTATTATTTTGTGAAACTTAAATTAAAGTAAAATTAAGAATTCGTATGTAATGGTAACTAACCGAAGCAATATTTTTTTAAGCTTTGCCCCACACTAGGTATTTCTTCCTGTATCGTGGATGCGTTTAAAAAACATTTAAACTCATATACACAAGACATCCATATCCAGAACAATTGTCTGTACAAGTGCGGGAATCGAACCTGCGAGACGCAGTGCAGCAGCCGATCGCTCAACCTCTACGCCTACCGTGTCGTATTTTGATTCTGTGTAGATACATTTTGTATTGGTAAAGTAGATAGATAGTAACCTATTAATAAATTCACTTTGACAACTTGAATCCTAAATAATTTTGCCCTTTTTCTGTGAAATTCGTCTAGATATTTTTTTTAATATACTCTTAGATTCTTATTTATTAGTTTTAAAGAATTTCATTTTCCCGAAAAAAATTGGTATTCGATTCGCCACTCAAGTTAATCATTCTACTAGGTAGGTATGTTTATCGAGAAATAAAAATTAGGTAAAATCAAGAAAGATTTCATATATTCCCACAAAAAAAAAGACGTGTGGCACTCGGGGACTGCCGCGGTAAAGCTATTGCATAGCATTTGTATAAATAATTAGGTATAAATAGTGTAATGACACACCAAAACACAATTATTCATTTATAAAAAATAACAATATTGAGAAGTGATTATCGCTCGCTCGCTCGTGGCTAAATGAGGAGCTCGTGGCTAAATGAGGAGCTCGTGGCTAAATAATAACAGCCGCACGGGTCGATCTTAAGGTTAAGCAACGCTTGACGAGGTCGGGCCGTGGATGGGTGACCATTTCAACATACCGAGTTTCCTCCGTGCCTCGGAAAGCACGTTAAGCCGTTGGTCCCAGCTGTCATTTGAAGATCTTTGACAGTCGTTAAGAGTAGTCAGAAGCTTGAAATCTGACACCAGTCTAGCCAAGGGGTACCTACCGTATTACCCAGTTACTGGGTTGTGGAGGTCAGATAGGCAGTCGCTCCATGTAAAACACTGGTACTCAGCTGAATCCGGTTAGACTGGAAGCCGACCCCAACATAGTTGGGAAAAGGCTAGGCAGATGATGATGATTGAGAAGTGATTATCGAATTTCGCGCGATGTACATTTATATAGATATAATATCATATATACTTTCTCTGCGCGGCATTCATGACAACAAATTTCTTCCAACAAAATGATTATTAATACACTTATAATCAATATAAACGCAAAAATATAACTTTAGAATAACTTTAGAAAACCATAACAAACTAACTGTCAAACGCCTAACCAGAGGGAATCTAGTGACTGACAGTCAAAATGGCGGTCGATGTAATCCGTCTATTTGTTGAAGAGTCAAGGCCTATATAATCCCAGAGCTCTCATTGTTCTTCGTAATTATATCGGATTATAGCCGCCATTAAAAAGGACGTCCGTTTCATACATCGTTATTTTGTATAGGAGTTTCGCCAGACTGGTGTCGAAGACTGCCGAACTGAAACGACGTTAGACAATGCACGGCCTTCAAGCCACACCTCAGATTCCACAGAATTCAAAAACCTTATTAAAAACAAAACAAAAATACCCTTATTCACATTGAAATAAGGTCGCTTTTCTTTGACAAGCAAAAGTTACCCTTATTCTCATTAGCATAAGGTCCACATTGATCACCATTGGAGCGTGAGGTTTTTTCGTTACGGAATTTCTGGATTCGGTCCCCGCGCTCAAGGCCTGCGATAGAAGCTATGCAATAGCTTAACTAATTGTACTCTAAATTGCTTTCTCTACTCTCATATCGTAATATTCGAATTATAAAATTCAAAACGAGTTTATATTGGCATACTTTATAAACATAATACCGAAATTTAAAAATAGAATCTTATTATAACACTATTTCTCTAACAAAATAATGCTATAAAACAATTTTTTTTCTATTACGATACAGGACAAATCCAAGAAGTTAATCACTAAGAAGTTTCCATCAATATTTTTTTTGTAATGCCATTTTATAGTACCTATTATAAAAAGATTTGATTCCAATTTTAAATTGTCTATGACAATGCCCGCTTTAGACATAGCACGCACTGTGATTTTTATTCGCGCGAATTTTGTTTCCTTCTAACTGTTCATAGAGCTCAAAATATTCGGGCGAATAAAATTCTCGCCGTGGTGCGGTGGATTCTGTGGCAAAACAAGGATTTCTTGCGGAATTATTTCCGCACGATTTCGTTACCGATGCGAACAACTTCATACAATTACATAGGTCGCAGAATGGGCGAAAAAAAATCGCGCTAATAAAGATCGCAGTGCGTGCTAAGCCTTAGCGCATGCGCGGTTAATGCGGTGATGTGCTGGGTTTTGGCGCCATTCATACGTTTTGCAAGTTTTGCTGTACTGAATTTCATGAGTTATTTAAATTATTGTGTGTGAAATGTCTGATATCAGTGAATGTGAAGAAAATTTGACTCCGCCCGATATTTTAGATGCGGCGAAGGAAATTACTCTTAATTTATTACCAGCAAAATCGAGAAAAGTATATGACAAATGCTATCACGATTTTATGGCATGGAAAATGCAAAAAGAGGTATTTAGTAGGTTCAATCCCAATTTATGAGTGTAGATAAAGTAGTGTATGAAACTGCACATAACTAGGTATTAAAACATTCGTGTGAAAGCTATTAAAAACCTCGCCTACGGCTCGGTTTTTAAACACACACTCATGATTTAATACCCCTCATTATGCAACAGTTTCATAAACTACTATTATCTACTCCGGTTTCGTTATATTCGAATTATAAAATTGACAGCGGTTTCATTATGATACCCATAACGACATCGGGTTGCATTATGTGAATTGTCATAAATTCTTAAACACAAGCAAAGACATTCTGAACATACAGCCAGGTACCTATAATATTACTTCGAAATCGAGACGTTTTTAAAAATGGAACAAGTTTAGAACAAAAGTATCGTATACTATTTGGCTGTTGCGGCTACAAGATCTTTGCCTTATACCTAATAATGACTAAATAAAAAATAAAATAAAAAATGGACGCGGGAAAATAATTCTGAGTGAAATTTTGTTCCAAATTTTATTAAAAATGTCTTCAACATCAAGTGATATTGAAAATACACAACCAGATATAACAAATAGAGCAGTTGCGGCTACAAATAATTTACTACCAGAAAAATCACGACATGTATATGAGAAATGAAATACTTAAACACACTTCCTGAAATACTTATTTGTCTATATCTGTGTTTTAATCCTTCCTTCGTAGATAAAATCTTATATGCAACTGTACGTTATTGGTCTTTTAATAACTCGTGCCCACCTATTTCGGTACGCGCTACGCTTGTACCGAAAAATGGCACTCGTATTAAAAGACCGTCCATAACGTAACAGTTGCATAAATAGCTATTATACATTGCTTTATAAACGAGGGCTATTTCGTTCAGGTTAATTTAAAAAAAATGTCACGTAAAATTACAATATAATAAATAAATAATTAGTGTTTTTTTTAAGCTTCAGATACTTAACTAAAAATTTGCTAGTATAATGATAAGAAGTACAAAAAAAAAACATTTACATAAATTTAACTATTTTGGAGAAAATATTTATAAATAAAATGTTTTATTATTATTGTGGAATTTACTCGTATTTTACGAACAACGTTTTCAAAATATGCTAAAGTGGTAGGCAGGGCCACAAAAACCATCTGGTACACTAGACTAACAAATATTTTTAGTTTTTGTTAAAAAAGGTGTTTATAAAAACTGGAAACTGTAATTCTAAACGTCTAGTCTGTGAGATCAGTTTTTAAAAGAAAATTATGATAATTTCTTGCAAAGAATATTAATACTGTACTGTTAATATTGATATTAAATTCGCAAAATTATTACTAATGCTTCAGAGATTTTTTATCGTTATGAAATTAAGATTTTATTGCGGCTACGTATGACATCTTTATATTCATGAAAACATGCTAATTGAAGTCTCTCTAAGTAATCTGACGGAGAACCAAAGTTGTCGACTTAGCTCACAGTATGAGAAAATGGTTGACGGCTGCTAGCAGCTAGATGAGATTTGGCGAAAATCGAAATATATATCGTACGATTGAAGAATCCTGAGTTCTTCAATCGTACTATTAGATTGTTTGATTCTATTACGATACAGGACAAATCCAAGAAGTTAATCACTAAGAAGTTTCCATCAATATTTTTTTTGTAATGCCATTTTATAGTACCTATTATAAAAAGATTTGATTCCAATTTTAAATTGTCTATGACAATGCCCGCTTTAGACATAGCACGCACTGTGATTTTTATTCGCGCGAATTTTGTTTCCTTCTAACTGTTCATAGAGCTCAAAATATTCGGGCGAATAAAATTCGCGCCGTGGTGCGGTGGATTCTGTGGCAAAACAAGGATTTCTTGCGGAATTATTTCCGCACGATTTCGTTACCGATGCGAACAACTTCATACAATTATATAGGTCGCAGAATGGGCGAAAAAAAATCGCGCTATTAAAGATCGCAGTGCGTGCTAAGCCTTAGCGCATGCGCGGTTAATGCGGTGATGTGCTGGGTTTTGGCGCCATTCATACGTTTTGCAAGTTTTGCTGTACTGAATTTCATGAGTTATTTAAATTATTGTGTGTGAAATGTCTGATATCAGTGAATGTGAAGAAAATTTGACTCCGCCCGATATTTTAGATGCGGCGAAGGAAATTACTCTTAATTTATTACCAGCAAAATCGAGAAAAGTATATGACAAATGCTATCACGATTTTATGGCATGGAAAATGCAAAAAGAGGTATTTAGTAGGTTCAATCCCAATTTATGAGTGTAGATAAAGTAGTGTATGAAACTGCACATAACTAGGTATTAAAACATTCGTGTGAAAGCTATTAAAAACCTCGCCTACGGCTCGGTTTTTAAACACACACTCATGATTTAATACCCCTCATTATGCAACAGTTTCATAAACTACTATTATCTACTCCGGTTTCGTTATATTCGAATTATAAAATTGACAGCGGTTTCATTATGATACCCATAACGACATCGGGTTGCATTATGTGAATTGTCATAAATTCTTAAACACAAGCAAAGACATTCTGAACATACAGCCAGGTACCTATAATATTACTTCGAAATCGAGACAATGTAAATGATGTTTTTAAAAATGGAACAAGTTTAGAACAAAAGTATCGTATACTATTTGGCTGTTGCGGCTACAAGATCTTTGCCTTATACCTAATAATGACTAAATAAAAAATAAAATAAAAAATGGACGCGGGAAAATAATTCTGAGTGAAATTTTGTTCCAAATTTTATTAAAAATGTCTTCAACATCAAGTGATATTGAAAATACACAACCAGATATAACAAATAGAGCAGTTGCGGCTACAAATAATTTACTACCAGGAAAATCACGACATGTATATGAGAAATGAAATACTTAAACACACTTCCTGAAATACTTATTTGTCTATATCTGTGTTTTAATCCTTCCTTCGTAGATAAAATCTTATATGCAACTGTACGTTATTGGTCTTTTAATAACTCGTGCCCACCTATTTCGGTACGCGCTACGCTTGTACCGAAAAATGGCACTCGTATTAAAAGACCGTCCATAACGTAACAGTTGCATAAATAGCTATTAAACATTGCTTTATAAACGAGGGCTATTTCGTTCAGGTTAATTTAAAAAAAATGTCACGTAAAATTACAATATAATAAATAAATAATTAGTGTTTTTTTTAAGCTTCAGATACTTAACTAAAAATTTGCTAGTATAATGATAAGAAGTACAAAAAAAAAACATTTACATAAATTTAACTATTTTGGAGAAAATATTTATAAATAAAATGTTTTATTATTATTGTGGAATTTACTCGTATTTTACGAACAACGTTTTCAAAATATGCTAAAGTGGTAGGCAGGGCCACAAAAACCATCTGGTACACTAGACTAACAAATATTTTTAGTTTTTGTTAAAAAAGGTGTTTATAAAAACTGGAAACTGTAATTCTAAACGTCTAGTCTGTGAGATCAGTTTTTAAAAGAAAATTATGATAATTTCTTGCAAAGAATATTAATACTGTACTGTTAATATTGATATTAAATTCGCAAAATTATTACTAATGCTTCAGAGATTTTTTATCGTTATGAAATTAAGATTTTATTGCGGCTACGTATGACATCTTTATATTCATGAAAACATGCTAATTGAAGTCTCTCTAAGTAATCTGACGGAGAACCAAAGTTGTCGACTTAGCTCACAGTATGAGAAAATGGTTGACGGCTGCTAGCAGCTAGATGAGATTTGGCGAAAATCGAAATATATATCGTACGATTGAAGAATCCTGAGTTCTTCAATCGTACTATTAGATTGTTTGATTCTATTACGATACAGGACAAATCCAAGAAGTTAATCACTAAGAAGTTTCCATCAATATTTTTTTTGTAATGCCATTTTATAGTACCTATTATAAAAAGATTTGATTCCAATTTTAAATTGTCTATGACAATGCCCGCTTTAGACATAGCACGCACTGTGATTTTTATTCGCGCGAATTTTGTTTCCTTCTAACTGTTCATAGAGCTCAAAATATTCGGGCGAATAAAATTCGCGCCGTGGTGCGGTGGATTCTGTGGCAAAACAAGGATTTCTTGCGGAATTATTTCCGCACGATTTCGTTACCGATGCGAACAACTTCATACAATTATATAGGTCGCAGAATGGGCGAAAAAAAATCGCGCTATTAAAGATCGCAGTGCGTGCTAAGCCTTAGCGCATGCGCGGTTAATGCGGTGATGTGCTGGGTTTTGGCGCCATTCATACGTTTTGCAAGTTTTGCTGTACTGAATTTCATGAGTTATTTAAATTATTGTGTGTGAAATGTCTGATATCAGTGAATGTGAAGAAAATTTGACTCCGCCCGATATTTTAGATGCGGCGAAGGAAATTACTCTTAATTTATTACCAGCAAAATCGAGAAAAGTATATGACAAATGCTATCACGATTTTATGGCATGGAAAATGCAAAAAGAGGTATTTAGTAGGTTCAATCCCAATTTATGAGTGTAGATAAAGTAGTGTATGAAACTGCACATAACTAGGTATTAAAACATTCGTGTGAAAGCTATTAAAAACCTCGCCTACGGCTCGGTTTTTAAACACACACTCATGATTTAATACCCCTCATTATGCAACAGTTTCATAAACTACTATTATCTACTCCGGTTTCGTTATATTCGAATTATAAAATTGACAGCGGTTTCATTATGATACCCATAACGACATCGGGTTGCATTATGTGAATTGTCATAAATTCTTAAACACAAGCAAAGACATTCTGAACATACAGCCAGGTACCTATAATATTACTTCGAAATCGAGACAATGTAAATGATGTTTTTAAAAATGGAACAAGTTTAGAACAAAAGTATCGTATACTATTTGGCTGTTGCGGCTACAAGATCTTTGCCTTATACCTAATAATGACTAAATAAAAAATAAAATAAAAAATGGACGCGGGAAAATAATTCTGAGTGAAATTTTGTTCCAAATTTTATTAAAAATGTCTTCAACATCAAGTGATATTGAAAATACACAACCAGATATAACAAATAGAGCAGTTGCGGCTACAAATAATTTACTACCAGGAAAATCACAACATGTATATGAGAAATGAAATACTTAAACACACTTCCTGAAATACTTATTTGTCTATATCTGTGTTTTAATCCTTCCTTCGTAGATAAAATCTTATATGCAACTGTACGTTATTGGTCTTTTAATAACTCGTGCCCACCTATTTCGGTACGCGCTACGCTTGTACCGAAAAATGGCACTCGTATTAAAAGACCGTCCATAACGTAACAGTTGCATAAATAGCTATTAAACATTGCTTTATAAACGAGGGCTATTTCGTTCAGGTTAATTTAAAAAAAATGTCACGTAAAATTACAATATAATAAATAAATAATTAGTGTTTTTTTTAAGCTTCAGATACTTAACTAAAAATTTGCTAGTATAATGATAAGAAGTACAAAAAAAAAACATTTACATAAATTTAACTATTTTGGAGAAAATATTTATAAATAAAATGTTTTATTATTATTGTGGAATTTACTCGTATTTTACGAACAACGTTTTCAAAATATGCTAAAGTGGTAGGCAGGGCCACAAAAACCATCTGGTACACTAGACTAACAAATATTTTTAGTTTTTGTTAAAAAAGGTGTTTATAAAAACTGGAAACTGTAATTCTAAACGTCTAGTCTGTGAGATCAGTTTTTAAAAGAAAATTATGATAATTTCTTGCAAAGAATGTTAATACTGTACTGTTAATATTGATATTAAATTCGCAAAATTATTACTAACGCTTCAGAGATTTTTTATCGTTATGAAATTAAGATTTTATTGCGGCTACGTATGACATCTTTATATTCATGAAAACATGCTAATTGAAGTCTCTCTAAGTAATCTGACGGAGAACCAAAGTTGTCGACTTAGCTCACAGTATGAGAAAATGGTTGACGGCTGCTAGCAGCTAGATGAGATTTGGCGAAAATCGAAATATACATATATCGTACGATTGAAGAATCCTGAGTTCTTCAATCGTACTATTAGATTGGGTAGATTGGGTTCAGGTAAATAAGGCGCAATATTCCTGTATACAATTGGTTTATTCCGCTAACTCTCACCAAAACACGTCACAATGAAAAATATTTAAAAGTAAAATAGGGTATTTGGCTGCAGTTGGCTGGTCAAATCTAACTTAGTTACATATTTTTACGTTTAGGGTTGAAGAACAAAATAATGAAAACGGAATTCACATCTTTGGATTGATCATTTGACATTTTGATAGCGCTTGGCATTCCCATACATTTTTCCAATTGTCATTGCGACGCTTTTTTAACCGACTTCACAAGGAGGTTATCAGTTTGACCTGTATGTGTATATGTGTCCGCGATTTCCTCACGTTAACATTATTGTAACACGATAATTCTTTTTTTATTAATTTAAATATCTCTCAACTTAGGTTATAGTGCAAGTTTCATCAAAGTCGGTCAGGCAGTTTTCAAGATACTGCAGCACGAATGTGTAAATTGGGTTATTATGGGTATATTGTCAATTGTTTAGATACTTTACTATGGAACTTGCTCAATTTGTAGTGATGGTGAACCAACACTTAAAAGAGAGTAATAAAAACTATTTCGCAAAAAAATCAGGCATGAGAAAAATAAAGCGCAAGATTTCAGTATACAATTGGTTTATTCCGTTTTAGTTAATATAAGTCTAACATGCCATCCCGCTTCACCCAGAGTGGTAGAATTCATTGGATGAAAGAATAACATAAAAAAAAACTTTGATCTATGCGCTGCCACCGACGACGCCGTGGAAGTAGCTAAGTTTTGGGCCACACGAATTTGAAAGAGTGTGCACGACACTCTTTCAAATTCGTGTGGTTATAAATGAATCAATTTAGTATTCACAACCTCATGTATTAAATAAATTAGAGTCCCTTCTTGGTTTTATATTCAGAGCTGATCGCAAATTGTTAATTGCTGTGTTCAAAAAGTCATTAGGGCTAGAATTAAATTACAGAATATAGTGACGATGGCTGTAATGACCTTTGGATAGGTCAACTTGGGTTGTGAAGTAGGGTAACTTTTTTGTAAGTGTCTTGAAAGGCGATTGAGAAATTAAGTCATAAGTATGGGTACTTGGGTAGGTACGAAAGTGGATATTTATCATACTGCATAATCTTAAAAATTACGTAGAAAACATAATGGGGGTAATGATTTATAATTTGCTACGATCGGGCATTTATTGGATAATTACATTGCAGATAGATATAACCCATTTAACTTACTGTTGGGCTAACTTACTACTTATAAAACTGTCACCACATAATTCTACCGACAAATCAGCCAAAATATGCCAAAAGCTCAAAAAAAAATGACGTTCACCAACCCCACTGGACCTAAGAGGAAGATAATGATTTAATCCATCTCACTGAGAAGTGTCCCAGCAGTAAGAAGAATATATAAAGATTGAATAATTATGCAAAATTTAACCGAATATCTTGAGATTGTAAAATAAGTCACAAATTCATAAAAACCGGCCAATTGCGAGTCGGACTCGCGCACGAAGTGTTCCGTACCATTATCGCAAAAACGGCAAAAAATTGTCTGTTGTATAAGAGCCCCCCTTAAATGTTTATTTTATTCTGTTTCTAGTATTTGTTGTTATAGCGGCAACAGAAATACAATCATCTGTGAAAATTTCAACTGTCTCGCTGTCACGGTTCATGAGATACAGCCGACAGACAGACAGTCAGACAGACAGACGGACAGTGGAGTCTGAGTAATAGGGCTTTTTTACCCTTTGGGTAGGAATCCTAAAAACGATTAATTGTACCTCTTTATAAAATTTGATTTGATATTTTACTTTTCCATGTAACTGTTCTTTTGTTTCATTAGTTTTCCAGATGTTTTTAACAATTTATTAATAAATGATATTTTCTAATTTACAGCCTGATAACAGACACTATGAGTGCAGTCATAGTAATAAAAACACAGAACACTAATATTATACTCTTGCGTTTCTTAAGCTAATCTGCGAGAACTGCCAAATACTCCAAACAAAACAAACTACCCAATTCCTCGACTTTCCACCACATTTAGACATCATGTTTTTACGACGGAGCCGGTCAATCGGAACTTTTTATTCCCAGCATTCGCCACATATGGTGCCCGGTTAATGAGGTCAGATCTTTTTCGGGTCCAATTGAAAATGGGGCCATGATATATCTTTTGGCAATATCTCATGGGGGACGCTTATGTGAGGAGCTTGGGGACTCATAGATTTGTCGGCAAAGAATTTTGTTTGAAGGAAGTTAGATTAATTTTTGGAGTTGGTGTGATTTTGTTGTAATGTGTGTTGAGTGCCTACCTATATTCAAGAAATAAATATATTTTATATCGTTCTTTAATAATTACAACTTCCGTACCTAAGGTTAGGTACGGAAGTTGTACGGAACGCTATGTCTAGCCCTCAATGGCGTACAAATATTAACCAGAAGTTTCAAGACTTTGTGCCGGCTATGAATTTGCAAAGAGAACAATGGGCCTGAAATACTTATTACAACATAAAAAGTGTCAACTGTAATTATTTATTCTATACGTGTCAAATATATATTTATTCAACTAGGACAAAAACGCCACTTTGAACGTCGCACACAAATTATAATTAAAATTTACAAGTAATACTAGTTGATTCTACCGTGCATTCGGAAAAGTGGCTTGTTATGGAGAAGAATGCACAAGAAACTCCATACATACTCTTTTAAAATAAAATGTGTCTTACAATATTTACATAAGCTTAAACATGAATAAATTCATATATGTGAGGACCATGCACCCAGAAAAGCACTACACACTATACATCGTACAGGTATAAAGTATTAAAATCATTAACAGGTAAATTCATTAATTTTATAAATAGGAACATGTTTCTCACATACTTACAAGTCGAGTCAAATATTAAATTTTATCCGACCATGCGATATACCTACCTTTACGTAGGTACCTACGTTCCAAACGTATGAAGCTACTGGGAAACTCCCTCTAATATCTCTGTCTAATAATCATTTTGATTTGAATGATCAAGTTACCTATCCGTCAAAATGAATCTTTAAATTTTTCAGCAACACGATTCAAACAGTAATTATAGAAATTACTGAAACTACTATTATAGTATGTGCCTACTACGAGTATTGTCAGTATACTATAAATACTTATAATAATATCCATACTTCAAATTACGAACCAGCCCAACGACATCACTTCAAGATTTTCTTCTCTCATTTTTATAACGGCAACCACAAATTGGAACCTGCCTATTTATAAATCGACTGAAATCCAAGCCACAATACTAGAATCAGGTTAATGATATTTGCGAATAATGTCCACAAGCTAAATATTATTATGTGCATACGTTCTCATTAATCTTGGTCATAAAGGTTGGCCAAGCTGCAATGCCAATATTGTAATAACACTTGACTTTTGAATTACGCATAAATTAATATTTATTTGAGCTTTTGTTTGTGTTGATTATTACTACCGGGCCATTTATCGGATGGAAGTCGTTTTAGATAGAATTGAGATTTTGACTGATGTAAACACATTTAATTAGGATGAAACCGACCCCGAAATAGTCAGGTTACGTGTAGCAAACCTAATAATTATGTAGTAAGGAGATTTTATTTTTTTGTTGATTTTTTTAATACTGCATGCAAGCTTCAGGCTTTTAGTCATGATGGGTCCGCTCTTGTCTTTATCTGATTGCCCATATACAAGCAAGATTATACCAAGTGATAATTTTTAAGTTCAATATGTCTATCGAAGAGATTTTCTTAGGCTGAGATATATAGAAGTATATAATACTTTAAGAAGAATATAATACTTTATTCATTTTCAGACAACTAAGGCCTATATACAAAATACACACATGAAACATACAAAAATAAACTAATACATAATTCTTAACAAAGTTTATACAAATCTATTTAGTAGGTACATTGGGTCGGCGACGTATTGCGCTGAGTCGTGGTGTCATGTAGCCCCGCAGAAATGCCGATCTACGACAGCCGTCGGCAAAAATTATTTCTTTATGAAGGTCTCCAAATGATGAGTATAAGCCAGTACCTAGTATTTAGTCCATTTACCAGCAATATCACAATTACTAATCAGTCGTTATCATTAAAGCAATTACATTTAGCAATTGAGGTTCTACAGGTACCTACTTTATTTATAGTTAATATATCATACAGACGCTCAATAGTCAGCCTTTGATATAAAAATATACACTACCTCATGTTCCTCATAACGAAAACAAAAAAGAATCCAATCTGAACCCCGCCACTCCACGTCAATCATTCACACTAGAAAAATCAAAGGCGACACAAGACGATTCATAATTTTCTTCATAACCTCTATCGACCGAAGGGTATTAATATCTCCAGATTTATTTCTCTGCCCACAATCTTCGAGCCGGTCATAAATCATGAGGAAAGCCGAAGCCGAAAGCCGAAGCCAGGCTTCCTCCGTGGACATCACGCGTAAATGTGAGTTATGGTCATAGTTATTCGATACTGGTATTGTAAGAATTTGTGCGAATACCCTTCGTTTGTTTTTGATTGGGTTTATGGACGACATATTTCTGTATTGGTGTAAGTAATGAAATTGGGATATGTTCTGTGATTAGTTTGGTTTAGTCATGGTTGGGTGGGAAACAAATGGTGATGTATTAAACCTTTGTGTAGTGGCTCGTTTTGAGTTTATTAACTTCTTTTAGTCAATATAAGTTTTTAAGCTGACATGGTCACAATCATTAGAATTAATATTTTATTATTATATTAATAGACGAGTGCTGAACAGTGTCGAGTAACTAGTGAGACGAGTTCTGGTGGTAGCGACATCGTGCGTGAAAAACGAGTGAGGAAGAGGATAGACAGATATCATCATCATCATCATTTCAGCCGAAAGACGTCCACTGCTGGACATAGGCCTCCCCCAGGCGTCGCCACATTGACCGATCCCGTGCGTCTCGCATCCAGCGCCTTCCCGCAACCTTAACCAGGTCATCAGTCCACCTAGTAGGAGGCCTTCCAACGTATCGTCTTCCGGTTCGCGGTCGCCATTCCAGAACTTTTCGGCCCCATCGGCCATCCGTTCTGCGAGCAATGTGCCCTGCCCACTGCCACTTAAGTTTGGCAATTCTTCGGGCTATGTCGGTAACTTTGGTTCTCCTGCGGATATCATCATTTCTGACGTGATCACGCAAGGAAATTCCGAGCATAGCCCTCTCCATTGCCCTTTGGGTGACTTTGAGCTTTCTGATAAGGCCCATTGTGAGCGACCACGTCTCGGTCCCATAGGTGATCACTGGCAACACACACTGGTCATAGACTTTTGTCTTGAGACACTGCGGTAAATTGGACGAGAAGATACCACGCAACTTCCCGAACGCCGCCCAGCCGAGTCGGATTCGACGGTTGACCTCTTTCTCGAAATTGGACCTACCCAACTGGATCGTTTGTCCCAGGTAGACATAATCGTCTACAATTTCGAGAGTAGAGTCTCCGACCTTGATAGGAGTGGGTGTTACATGGGCATTCACCATGATCTTGGTTTTGTCCATGTTCATTTTAAGACCCACTCTTTCGGAAGCTCTACTGAGGTCATCGAGCATTTTACTGAGGCTCTCCATGGACATTAGACAGATATGTCAGCTCGTAAACAACACCCACCCGCAAAGACTTTAGTTCTCGTGATCATGTTGCATGTAACGGTGCCGAAATATCGAGCTCTCATCCAAAAACAAAATATACATGGTAAATATCCAGAAACAAATATTAATTCTTTTAGTCATATTGATAGTGCTTCGGTTGGGTCTCGGTTGCTGGAAATATACAATCGAAGAGTCAAACATTAAATACAAGTAAAGTGTCGTAATTGGGTATTGAAAAATATTTCAACGAATCTCAGCTTTGACAATTTAAAGAATAATTTTGCGATAAAATTCGTTCCAATAAATGGACATTCGTTTTTCGTCAATTAAATCAATACAATGCATTTGATTAGTAAATTACTAATTAGTTGCACCGTGTTTTATTCTTTAAAATCATCGTATTCAGAAAAAATATAATGACACAAATTTAATATGATCTAAACTAACTCAAACACAGCTTAAAAAAAAAATCTTAGTAAAAATCATATTTTTTTGAAGCTTTGGTACACAGATATACTTACCCCACAAGTAGATCAAAGCAAAGTTTGTTATTTTTCAAACATGATCGGATGGTAAAGAGGATATGGAGTCAACGAGTGGTGGGAGTCAACTGTTTTTGAACCCGATCGTAAACTTTCGCCCTTGGCGTCAAGTAGAACAAAATGAGGACTGCTATTGTTTCTTCACTATTCTTGAGCTCTAGAAAATGTGGTATGGCAGCAATAACGATTCAAAAGTCCATAACTTTTCGGATACATGAAATTTCGGTAGCGCATATCAAACCGATATATTTAGGACGTTTTAATGATAAAAAATGTCACTCTGTGTGGGCCTTCTCATGGCCTGTAAAGACTGCCTTGAATTTTGTGAGTCCTCGTAAACATTGCACCCTTCCTTTCTTATAATAATAAAGCATCTTCCTCGATCCCCGCAGAACATCTAGTAGAAGCTGTATAAGAATTGTCTTGAATTGAAATAAATAGTTTGCGATTGCAGAGACTTTCCGTTTTCAATTAGTTCGACATACTAAACAACTTTAAATGCTATTCGATTTTCATTATTTCTTTCAAGTTAGTAAAGGACTATCAATTTATTTTGCTATAAAACATTTCAAAGTCACTGATGGATATTTCACGACTGCAATAGCAACAGAAGTTGTTCACATTTCTTACAGACGGATTCCACGAAAAGGCACTTTTATATCGGGCGAGTAAACATCTTCATGCTCCTGGTTCTCAAGAACTGTTCTATTTCAAAATTTCCAAGAAAAGAAAATAAATATATATAGGAATGGACTATGTTGTTGTCAAACTAGATCCAATCTATCTTCTTGTAAAAAGGTTCTATGCCAAACGGATGAGATATTTTTTATTGGCTTTTTGGGTTACTTTTATCGTATCAATTCGTCAAGACGTTCGTGTAAGTAAACTATTTGGTAAAATCGATCTTACGACGTAAATATCTCCTTCTTAGCATTGTAATATTTTCCTACACAATGGATATTTAGTTATACCAATTCAGGCCCCACTAATCTAGTAGTAGACATACCTAACCTACCTACATATATGCATATTATATTCAGTAGTAATTTATTACTTATAATTACTCTAAAGCTTAATAGGACTATTCTGAATAAATATTATCCAAAAAAGAATCGGAGTTACACACATAGCTCGCAGGACTTGCAAGCTGAAATGGAAGTGGGATGGTCATATTATTTGGAGACAGATCGATGAGCGGCGGAGCAAATAAGTCCTGGAATTGAGACCGCGGATCGATAGGCGTTGCATAGGACGTCTTCCAGCTAAATAGACCAATGATCCTTAAAAAAAATGGCAGGGACAGACTGGATGTGAATGATAGAGGCGAGCTTGGACACTTACAAAACTCCACAGAAATGTACTGCAGTATCTACTGTCAATGAGCAATGGAACAAAGTATCACGGGCACATTTAAGATGAACCGAAAAAAAAAATAACTGAAAGACAACACAAAAGTAACAGGCATCTTCATCTTGAGAGACGATCAGCAAAAATAGCGCTCATCATGTCGAAGAGTTCACCACTGGCTAAGGGGATAATAACGGATTGTTATCCTAAATATAATAAACGGAGCAGGGAAAGACCACCCCCTTTAAACTACTGAGATTTTCTATATTGGCCACCTTCACCAACTTACCTACACTATACCAGGCAACCCCTTACGAGGCGTCTGGGACCATCTGCGGTAGGTCACGCCTCCAGAGTACTCGCCCCTGGTACTCAAGAGAAAATGTAAGTCGCATCGTGATTACTCACTACCATTTATCCAGAATGGTACCGGAGCTGTAAAGCCGCTCGCAACACGCACCCCAGCACGCCAGCACTAGCGCATGCACCGGCACCAGCGCACCTTGTTGGTGCTAGCGGATTCAATCCCCGCTAGGGACGCCAGAGAAGCTGGCTACCATTTCTCCAGAATGGTTCCGGAGCTGTCAAGCACGCTAACCTCTCGAATACGAATCAACGCATCTACCCAATGCCTACAGCTGGGTTGCCGGAAGACTAATCTAACGGGTAGTCCTCTACCTTCTATCCAGGAAAGTGCCGGAGATGCAGCTCGCTCACAGGAGCTCACTTGCTTGAGGGTTACTCACGAACCCCGCGTCTGACCACCAGGTGGCCCTTTGCCTTAGGTCGGTAACTTCAGACACTTGTTGCGCGCGAGGAATGACGCTCGACCCACATGCAGCCGAGCAGACAACATGCCACTCCCCTGCAACCACCACATAGACCACCGCGAGTCCAAACCCAATGTCAGGTTCCACCTTTGCGCTTGCAATGGTGGAGGGCCTACCTGACCCCGCGTACCCTTATCCAAACAGCCGGACCCGTAGTTCCATCTGCGAGCAGGGAAAGACCAGTCAGGAGATAAAAGTTTGAGATAAGACTTAGGGCTCTTTCAATTTAGACGTTTCGTGTTGGACTGCTGCCGCACGTTTACTGTGCCGCTTGCTATATCCCGCAGCAGAACGGCAGCAGTCCGACACCAATCGTCTAAATTGAAAGCTTATTGGACTGCAGAGAGGTCGTATGTAAGTGATGTTTAATCGAGCCATGGACTTAGACAATAAAACATTACTGTTAGTGCTTTTGCGACGTTGCCGTCCTGCTGCCACGCGTGTGTGGCACAGTCACCGCACTGAGCGAATTTGCATATATTGTATGGAAAAATCAATT
Source organism: Orthosia cruda (assembly GCA_964057195.1). NCBI lineage: Eukaryota > Metazoa > Arthropoda > Insecta > Lepidoptera > Noctuidae > Orthosia > Orthosia cruda. The sequence goes on from OZ059836.1 coordinate 37,350,908, forward strand.
GGCCGTGCGCAGTAGGACACCCGCACCGCTGCGGTGCCGCAGCAGTCCGATACGAAACCTCTAAATCCATCCATTTCTCTATACTTCATGGTTAATGTTCATAGTTACGAGAGCGTTTCTTTGAATTTATCAGCGTATGGTTTGGCAACCAGCCATGGAGCGTGTCAATGCCTACTGTTAGGTTAGCTTTAATATTTAAGTTGGCTATTTGTCATGGCGAACGGGCTGAGAATGTGGGTAAATAGCGGGGTTAAGTATCAATTTAATTTGGGTGTTTTTTATTTGGAGCTGTTGCTTAGATCAGAAGTATTATTTGGGGCTATACATTTTCGTTGAAATACGTCCACTGCTGGCCATAGGACTCCCCAAATGGTCACCATATCGACCAGTTATTTACGTTTGTGCATATTAATATACAATATGCAGAAAAGCCAGCGATATTCATCGTGAGAACCTGTTATTAGATCTGTGTAGTAGTAACACACTTTACGGATAGCTATGGTAAGATATGAGTTTAACCCGAATATGAATCCAATAGATTAGTAAAGCCAATTTTTATCCTTCTATTAAAACTGTTGGTGCTCCTTACTAACATGTAAGAAAATATTTTTGAGAGTCTGTTTTGTCGTAAGGTAACTCTAGTAATATTATCAATAACTTCTGAAATTATGTACAGGTTTGTATCGTCATCATCATTTTGATGTTGACAATACAAACAACAATAAAGTTCAAAATCCTACAAACAAACATCAAAAACAAACCGGCACTTAACAGCAATAATTCACTCTCACCATGTAATCATATTATTTCGTCCACAAACTCCTCAAGTTTCAGCCGAAGCGACTGGGGGGTCCAAACTGTAATAAAGCCAGCCCTTTACTGCAGTTTCAGTTCATTCATTCAGCAATAAAACTCAAAAGGAAGTGTCGACAAATATCAAGAAGTAGCTGTGATTAGGGGTTCTAATTTTGCGAGAATTTATCAGGATGAATATTTGATTTTATCACTTTTTTGCCAAAATCTTAAACTAAGTAATATCAGTGTTGTTACTGTAAAAATGGGTATGGAATTTACACTTGAGTAAGACATCCTTCGAACTAGAAAAATACTGTTTCTTGTAGAACAGGTTTCATTTGATGGGTTGACTTCGTTCACTGGGATTGACCCAATTTACGTTTGACAAAATAGACAAGTTTAATAGAGATGACAATGGCACCATTATAATTCCGTTGTAAAAAGGGGCAGTTGTTTTTCGGCCTTTATAACTCCATTCTCTGAAACTATGTATTTTACACGTCCCCCCCGGTGGGTTCCCGCATTGTCGAGGCGGCGGGGCTTAGTAGCCGTGGCTTGGTCAACCACTGTGAAGGGCTGAGAAACCCGAGCACTCGTTAGGGCTTTAGACGATTAAGCCGACGATATAGCGGCCAACAAGAAGGTTGCGGTGCCGCTTGGTAACAGAGGCGACACCGCAACTGATGCGAGCCGCGATGTCGTATGGAGCGCCCCAGGTCCCATAGCCCTGCAGCCGAAAAGTGGTACGTGGCGGGGACACTGGTCGTCTGTCACTGGTTGTCTGGCGCTCATGTGCTGGTTTGGTCCGTGGTCACGGCGTGCAACCTGTTCTACATGATACACCCCAGAGGAGGGTCTGGTGAAGGACAGCCACGGCGGGTTCACGGACGAGTGCTAACGCGTGCCCGTGTTCCCGCCATAAGCGATACAGAAGTACCCCGTGGAGTTTTAGTGGGTTGGAGTCCCACATAACTGCGCTATCTCCCCGCGGTAGCGCAGTATGCATGAGCAATTTAACAAGTGCCAAAAAATAGTAATATTTTGTTATTTAAAGAGATCAAATTGCAATACGGAAATTATATTTTGCTTTATTAATATTTTTTCTTAAAGTTGAAACATATATTTTATACCATAGGTAAAATATAAATGATAGTGGTCCTCGATCAAAGGATCAAATGTTGAAGGCGATTTCTTACAACTGTATGTTATACTTTCGAACGAAAAACTTTATCTTCCTTTGGCTTTACGTTCATCTTTAATCTGACTTGACTGAGCGATGGATTAAAATAAAGTTTTCAAGATTTCATTAAAGAATTCAAGAGTCTCATATATCTTAGGACTATAATTTCTTAGAACCGTCAAACGGGCTGAATAGGAATGCAGGGGTGAATAGAAACAAAACTTTGAAGAATTTTCACGTTACTGAAAAAATTGTTTGCAGCATTTTAGTAGCTATTTCAATATATCAATCTTACTAATATCATAAATGTAAACGTTTGGATGGATGTGAGTGTGGATATATTTTTGTTAATCAATCACGCCAGAACGGATGAACCGATCTGAATGAAATTTGGCACAGACATAGATTTTATTATAGTCTAGAATAGCACATTTACCACTTTTCATCCCGCTGTAATGTTCCCTTGGGATGATAAAATATTTTTCAAGCGATCGAAGCCGCTGGCAGAAGCTAGTTTATTATAAAAAACGATGCTTTGTTTAAAACTAATGCACCGGTATCAAAGTTAAATCCTTATCAAAGTTTGGTTCCCATTCATCCCTGCGTCCGTTTGTCGGAACAACAACTTTTTTTTACAATTTTTTTCTTAGTTTTCATAGTGGTAAATCCTTTAACAGAAGTCTTTTATTAAACATTTATATTCCCTATATAAATTTTTACTAACAGAATCTATCATAGCTGATACTATATTCATAACATTTTCTAACATCGCGAGTTTCTCAAGACAGAAACCAGACACATGCGAGGAATAATATTCTCTTTCCTAGGTATCCCAGAGGAGCAACCGATCACAACGAATGTAGAAATGACGTGTAATATCACTTACGTTTGTATTTTAATATTTAATTATCAATCATACATACAATAAATATTTTATAAAGTTTTGGAACCTGTGTTTTCATTTTGATGCAGTGAAGCTAATCTTTATTTATTTACAGCCACTATCCTCACCTTGACTATATTTAATAGTTAACCAAATTATTTTATTCAATATATAAAAAATACAGGGTCATATTGTATTAGTTCCACAGACGAGAACTTATTACATCTCCAGGGTTTCGTTAGCTAAATTAATTTGACGCTGTTTAATACACCAAAGATTTCAGGCCAAAATAATAAAATAAAAAAACTAAATAAAACTCACATGGTCATGTACAACGCAGTCAGTTCCAAATAACTTAGTTAACCTTAAAACATTTAACTTATGATAAAGAAAATATTATAAACCCCGACAACAGTAACAAAATTATCAAGGCTCAAAAAATGTTACAAAAATTCACCACAATATTACTACTACAAATTCATGCATGTACACTGACTAATTATAGCAAAAAAACAGTATTAGTAGAGGGAGCACAGCTGTTTAATGATTTACGGGCAGATATATAGAGGTGTGATAATATTAACTTATTTAAGAGTAAACTAAAAAAAAATGTATGTACCCTTTACGAGTAACGTCGCCAACAGAGGCAAATATTATATTATTATTTAGATTAAGTAACTTTGTATCTCTGTATTAGTGGTGAGACCATTGAGATCCTCAGTAAAATGCTCGATGACCTCAGTATAGCTTCCGAAAGAGTGGGTCTTAAAATGAACATGGACAAAACCAAGGTCATGGTGAATGCCCATGACCTTGGGAGTGGGTGTTACCCCACTCCTATCAAGGTCAGAGACTCTACACTCGAATTTGTAGACGATTATGTCTACCTGGGACAAACGGTTCAGTTGGGTAGGTCCAATTTCGAGAAAGAGGTCAACCGTCGAATCCGACTCGGCTGGGCGGCGTTCGGGAAGTTGCTTGGTATCTTCTAGTCTAATTTACCGCAGTGTCTCAAGACAAAAGTCTATGACCAGTGTGTGTTGCTAGTCACTCACAATGGGCCTTATCAGAAAGCTCAAAGTCACCCAAAGGGCAACGAAGAGGGCTATGGTCGGAATTTCCTTGAGTGATCACGTGATGATATCCGCAGAAGAACCAAAGTTACCGACATAGCCCGAAGAATTGCTAAACTTAAGTGGCAGTGGGCAGGGCACATTGCTCGCAGAACGGATGGCCGATGGGGCCGAAAAATTCTGGAATGGCGTCCGCGAACCGGAAGACGATACGTTGGAAGGTCTCCCACTAGGTGGACTGTTGACCTTTTTAAGGTAGCGGGCAGGCGCTGGAAGCGAGATGCACGGGATCGGTCAATGTGGCGACGCCTGGGGGAGGCCTATGTCTAGCAGTGGACTTCTTTCGGCTGAAATTATGAACTTTGTATCTCATTATAAGTGAACTGTTATTTATAAGTTCTTATGGGAAATAAATATCTTAAAACTTATAAATGAAATAAATTCATTACTAACGAAGTTAAAAGTTAATATGTTAATTTTTACATGGTCTTGTACTTATTGGTTAAGCATATTTTGAGTAACTGTTGATATTATAAATATTGTCTTTATACATACTTTTATCGTAAAAGCCTTTTTTATGTTTCCCAACCTTAAAATAATGCACTTGCTATGTTATGTCTTCACCACCCTTGAATAACTGTAAGAAATTGTACATAAGTATGAAATAAGTAAAAACATGAAATCGCAAGACGATCATGGTCAGTAAAAGGATACAAATAGTCTTATTCAATCATTATAACACCATGTTTAATTTTTTTAAATCAATTACATAAAACTAGCACATCAAAAAGGAACGGTACCAATTTTAATCAAATCAATGATATGCTAAATTGAACGTTACAACTAAATTCTGATTCTGACAATGACTAATTCTTGTTATAAATCAATTCAAAGTTCTGTAGTTACAAATGAAAATGAATAATTTCATGTCATAATTGAGAAACTGAATAATATACTTAACACAGGGTTAGAATACGAGTGACAAAAGGGCAAAGGCTTTGGGCTAATCGTCTTACAATTATTTAAAGGTTGACCTGCATGGCTTAGTAAGTTTTCGTTTTTAGGAGATATATTTGAAATACCGTATGCTTTTCAAAGGGTAGCCATCTGGATGATTGGAGTGATATCAGAAATTGATTACAGATAGTCAGAGCTTAACAGCTTTTAATGCTGACTTGTAACAAGATATTTATCGTATTTGTGCTATGATTGAAATAAACGCAAGCATTTAAAATCATTCGTGTATTAAAATAGGTCTCTATTGTTTAAATAATTTACTCATGGATAAATACAATATTGTACGTTATAGTCACAAGTCTGTGTTCCAACCGCATGGATAGAAGAGTACATCGTGTTTTCCCTATTCATTCTTATATTAGGTCATCATCTGCATTTTAATGTTCCTAGTGCTGGGACACAGGTCTTCTCTCTGTGAGAGGGAATGGACCATAATCCACCACGCGTAGTGCGGGTTGGTGGATATGTTAGATGCAGTCGTCATAATACCGAATAGTGGGGCGTGAGTCAAAATATTCCAAAAAATCATTTTATGTTAATTACTTGAAATTTACCTCCAGTAAGCTACTAAGCGATTATGTCTGTAGAATAAATATGTCACGATTGTTCAGAGACCAGTTTCAACAGCAGACCTGCAGTCAAACAACCTTGCGCAAGAAATCTCGAGACCAATTACTTGACGTCCTATGTCCCCTAACTTGGGCAGAGGGCGGCCATAGTAGTCCTCCATCGCGAATGGTCTTGAACTTTATGTTTATTCTCCCTTCTTGTAATTTCAATGCTAAATAAAATGCCAAAAATGTGGGTGGAAGAATTCTTCATAATCCTCAGAAAATGATGAAAATTCCACCGTATGAAAATATACCTAACTATAACTAGAATCGTAAACAACTTCACTACCTACCCAGTTTACGTTACAAACATGTGGCAACACGCCAGACGAAGAGAGTGTCGACTGTGTGATACCAAAGTGTTGTCTCTGAACATTATATGTGTAGTCGCGGTGTGAAAAGCTCTAGTTTCATTAGTAGGAGAAGTTATGGCAGATGCGCATTTCGAGACATTTTGTTTGCTGTTTTAAGGCGTCATATGACAATACCACATCGCTGCGAAAACGTGTTATCAAGTCATTTTTATTTGCGAGGTATGGAATATATCTCGCAAACCGTACGCTTTGGAGGATAACCGTGGTCATATACTACGTTGCAGAATGTATTAATTTGTTACGGTAGGTGGCATACGACCACGGTTTGCCTCTGAACATCAATATAAATATGTATGAAATAATAAAATGTTTATTTAATGTAAGTTGTTCATTTAATTCCCGACAAATATCGAATAGTTTGTACATAACAGTTTCAAATGGGAACATTTTCTTGTTTCATACTTTTCAGAGCGTGATTTTTCAATAATCGGGTCTTAGTTTTTGATCTTAATTTTAGATAATGATAATGTTAGCGTCAAGATGAATCTCACAGTAGATGTGTTTGATGATCATTACCATTTCCAATTTGTACCAATAAACATTGTAAAAGAAGTACCTCCCTTTTTATTTACGCTTTAAGTTCCTTCATGACACACATTCAAGAAACCTGAAAATTTGATGTCGGAAAATTTGAGACTTTCGATGCCTACTCATTCCACTAAGTTTTACGATAAATCGTTTACGGTCCAGGCTGTGCGATAGTGGAACGACTTGCCCTTGTCAGTAAGACAAGCTTAGTCACATGCTGCTTTTAAGAACCTGGTTAGAAACCATTTCCTTTCTATATAACGTTTTCCTATTTAGATCTAATTTATTCCATCATTATTCAACCCTTTTTATTTATTTTTCCATCTATGTATATGTGTAACACATAGTATTATATATGTATGTTTATATATAAGCTTATGTATAGTATTTAATATAGTAATATATATATATATATTTATATTTTAATGTAGCATTACACCACAGACTACCCCCTGTTTTATTCTTAGTGATTAACGTCCATCCAAAGGTTGTCTGGTAGATATCGCTGTCAGCGATAACGCCGCCTTTGTACCCGTAGAAATAAGTATAATTGTAAAAGAGATGTGTAACTTTAGTTTTTGGTGTACAATAAAGTATATTCTATTCTATTCTATTCTATTCTATTTCCAAGTTAATTAAAAGGATTATATACAATATTACGACTTTTAAAAGTGTCGTTAGCCTTCCCTTTAGAATTGTATTTAATGATTTCCTGGCAGCAATAAAGTGACGTTTATGTTTTCTTCAGGATCTTTAACTGTGGGTGTAGGTATACAAGTTGCTGAAGTCACTCTAATGAAGAACTCTTGAATCTTTACTTAAACTTACTTTAAAACTAGGTAGGTAGCTTTTTATATTTGTCCCTCTTCGTAACGTTTTCCATACTACAAGTACATCGGGATCTGCTTCTAGTCAACTGCGGCTAAGTCATAAGTCATTTATTTCGGAACAAAATTCTGTAGTTTTTTTTATTAACATTACTATTAAAACATTGCGATCGACAAAGAAATTTATAAAAACATATACATAAAATGTAACAAATTCAAATCAATAAAAATATATATTCCATTTAAATTATCAATAATTCAATAATATTTAAATAATTCATCTAATTTTTGAATAAAATTAAATGGAATGTCAATGATACGAAAAAAAAACAAATATTCAATAAATACTCATTAATTATCCAATATTGAAAATAGAATGAAAAGTATACACAAATTAAAATAAATTGTTATAAAAATGTCAATAATATGTTATTTAATAGTCTGTACAAAACACAGTACAGTAAAATAAAATTTCAATTATTACAAGAGATCAATAATAGGAACTATCATTCAATAATATTATTTATGAATAATCCAATAATAAACATCCGATGACAAATATACGACAAAAATTCAAAAATAATAATATGAATAATATACAAGTTCAAATTTCATTCAAATTTAGACCAATAATAACTACGGTTGTTGTCTATCATCTAGGAACTCATCGACGCCGTAATAGCTCTTCCTCGAAAATATGTCTTAATTTTGTTTTAAAATAAGTTTACGCTATTAATGCTTAAATTCGAAGGGTAGGCTGTTGTATAGAAATACTGATTGGTATCTGGGACTGTGATGACCAACGTTAAATTTCGGCTGCATTGTGTTAGGCAAGTCTTTTCTACGCGTATTATCTCTAACTTGTCGTTGTTCATTAGTTTCCGATTTGTGCAAGTTCTTGAGGATCATTTTACTCTTGGTTATGCCAATACTATAGCATTTTACTTGAAACGATTGCTTATTTGTCCTACTTATACTAGTTACGGGTTACCACGATACCTATTGGTTTGACTGATTGCCAGACGCTTGGGCTTCTAAGTGCCAGTTACGACGACAATTAATTCTGATTTGTATCATTATTTATCACGGTAAATGTCTACTTTTATAGAAACAGACACTGAAGAGACACTTCAAATTGAATATATGTAAGACCTAAAAAAATAAATCTGAAGTGTAAGAAGGCTGAACACACAAAATTCATCGACCCTAACATTTTTCTTCAATAAAAAGCCCTTTCATTCCAGCACCGTCAATGAAGTTTGCACAAGTTAGCGGAAATAGGGGGTGTGGGGCTCACGGAAATGATGTTATATCTCACTCCCATGTAACGTGGTGCATCCTTTTATAAATTGTAGTTGTTTAAAGAAAATGTTTAACTTGCATGATGGAAGAAAGTTGTTTGGTCATTGAATGGTCTTTTATTATTTAGAGGTAGAAACGAGTTTATTAATTCTACATTATTAATAAATAAAGAGTTAAACTATGCAGTTTCTTTAACGCCAGATACAAACTACAAATAGACGTGACGTCACACAAATCCTACCTATTTGTTAACTAACTCCAAGTGCACTTATGATAATATGTCATTAATGATGAAGAAACTAGATCCTACGACACAGTGTATCCCAGTATGGGATCAGTAGGGTTACTTTAATGCACTTAATATATGTTTTTCTTGTGTTTTATGCTATATTTTTTGTTTTTTTATTGTGCTTAAAGTATGTAAAGTAAGGAGTCTCAATAAAATTTATCTTATCTTATCTACTGTATAACAGTTTGAGTCAAACCTATAATGCCCATTACTTAAATTAGGGAGTGTCTGTACGATGTTCTTCATTGAAAAAACATCAAACCTTTCATTGAACAGCTTTACCATGCATGTAAGGGAGTATGTAAGGTCTTCTCTGAAACGCCTGCTGCTAATACAATTTTTATTTATTACTTAGCTGTGTCCGCCGCTTCGCTCCCGTCAACTGCTTACCCTACCTTTCTTATCTTGCTGCAAACCTTCACGGAGAATCTTAACACCGCCATTCAGAAAATGACTTCAAATGCACAACGCCATCTATCGAATATGGAGATCAACTGTCCGATTATCTGAATTGCGTGTGTTGTGATAATTTTACTTCTTAAACACTTTAAATTCATCTAACTATTGATAGAATGAATCTATAGCGATGAAAAAAAAACTAAGAAATACTTCAAGTTACGCACAATTTTTATATATAAAAGTAATCTATATTGGTTTCGTACATTTTACGTGATGCGTGCACAATAAACAGACAAACTGGCAAACAAATATTGATTATTGATAGGATCGCGTTTGCAAACTATCTCACCTGGTAAGCGGTGAGGTGGTTTACGATGAGGCACACGAAAAACATTTCACTGTTTATGAGCTTTATTTTATAAGCTTTTTTATCCCAAAAGAAATCCTCTGTTCCTTTAGGACATTCATATTTCCAAGAACCTTATTTTGTGGATAAAATAAATCACAAAATTAAACTTTTCTGGGCCTTAATTCTTCAAACAAAAATAGCCCAAATATCTTCAAATATCCACATCTAATAAACATCGGTTGTTTTAACTCAGTAATATGTCTTAAGAAATTAACAAACAGAATGATATATCAAGCTAAAGGTTTTCAGACTCGTATTAAGAAGATTTACGAATATAATACGTACTGTTAACAAAATAGGGGCCATGAAAATACTTAGGTAAATAAGTACCTGTTAGGTAGGTGCTTAGCTGCCTAATTAGATTATGGGAGATTTACAGGTTTTTGTTGGCAAACAGTGAAAGAAAATGTACGTATATTTTCTTTTGCTTATTTTGGCATGAACATGGCTTAGGATGCCCTTGTCGGTCATTCTTCCGTACAAACGAAGTATGGCGAATATGCCACTGTTAGACGGTGAACGTTTCAAAATAAAAAAAAATATATCATTTGTCTCTTAATTCTAAATCTAGCCCTGCATGGAAACAAAAAGTTAAAGAAAACATATATTTGAATGTTATGAGCTCGAAAGTTCCATATTTCAATACTAATTTTTACGCATTTCTGAGTACAAATAAATACCATAAGAAGAAGAAAAATTGCAAAACAGTTATTTTTTACAGATACATCCAGTACTTTTTTCATGATATCCATATTCCCAAAGGCCTGTTTATAAAATTTCACGCGCTCGTCTTCTATCTTAATCATCATCCATTTCGCTATAAATTTGCAGAAGTGTGTATTCGTACGCGCACTAGATTGTTACTGCTCATCATAGCGTCTATCTAGATAGCATGCGTTTTGACCCCGCCCACATAGTAGTTCCTGTCGCCGACTGAGGCACCCACCCTTAAGCAAACGTAGTCTCTGACACTTGGAAAACTACAAAAGTATTTCTTTAAGGCTCATTTTGGTTTTATCTATCTATATACGTATAAATAGATTTCAGGGTGCAAAATATCATTCAATCAACTAAATCTATCGCAGTCATCAACTGATCAAAATCATCTGAGAAGCAACGCCCTTACACTTGTTCCTCTACCGTCACTAACTATTCTGTCCCATCATGCCTTTCTGAATTCGTCAGGGGTCAACATGGGTGTTGAATGAATATGTAAACATTTAAATTTACCTTATAGAAATCAGTACAGAAATACCAGCCGAATGCATCTTGAGATGCATTCGGCTGGTATTTAGCAGGTATGGCTAAGTATTATTGTAGGTAAACTGTTAACTTGAGTTTACAGTATACCTACAATAACACCTACTCGTGCAACATGTAAACAGGCTAGTTTATTTAAACGGACAGAACCGTGCCGTCTCGTACCTATAATTTGGCACCAACATCCAACATCTGAGTCACAAACAAACCCACGTAAGCTTTAAAATCTAATTCAATTCAAATCCTTCGTCCAAGTCAACGCTGCACTTTTACAAGTTCCTGTATTCAGGATACCCCCCTAGTAGGCACTGACTTGCTGCATTACTTGCTGCTGGAGAGCTTGAGGCGGTGATGTTTATGATGTCACGCTGAAGTAACTACACGAAGGCTGCAATCCTGAGCTCAAGTTCAGAATGCGAATATGAATCAATCAAATCAGCCCTACACTAATGTAGTTTTTCTTAGATAACCTTTCTATATTCGTGGGTCCAGCTATATAGCTGGAATATGAATACTTATAATAAGTACAAAATTACAATTGTAAAAAATAACTTCCAGTAGTCCACTTTATAAACAAATGCGTCTTAAGTTACCAGCATGACTCCACAGAAATAAACTAGAAATATGAACCAAGAAATAGCTAGTTTATTCACAAAGAAAGAACTGCCATCTTTGATCTATCACTTGGCACTAACAACCCACATCTGAATCACAAACAAGTCCACGTAAGCTTTAAAATCTAATTCAATTCAAAACCCATACATGCCCGACTCGTCGTCCAAGTCAACGCTGCACTTTTACCATTTCCCTTGTCAAGTTAAGCCCGCTTTGTTGTCTTTTAATTCCGGGATTAACTTCGATCGATAGTGGACGATATTGTGGCGGGCGCACAAACAAACTTGGCCAGAGTTTGCAACTCAAACTAACTTTGTTTTCCTGTTTGTGTGTTCTGTTGGACTGAAAACATTGTATTGCATGGCGTAGTTTCTGTTCTGGGGACGTAAATAAGAAATTAGTTGATTGGTTTTCTTGGAGGGTTGGACGAGGTTTTAGACTTGGAAGTTTATTAGATATTATCTTCTGCCAGCGGCATTGCCAGCGTGAAGTGTTTTTTTATGCCAAGGGAACATTACACTTGGATGTAAAGTAGTCTATGTACTATTCCAGACTTTAATCTATCTCTGTGCTAAATTTCATCCATATCTGTTCAGCCGTTCTGGCGTGACTGGGTAAACATACATCCATCCAAACTTTCGCATTTATAATATTAGTAAGATTTTATAACATTTTTGCCTTCGTATCGTACACTCCCCGAAATGTAACCGATAAAAAACCGACAAACTGGCAACTCGGCGACGATGTTCAAGGCTCTGGAGCTTTGAATCAACCAGTGCCTCATTTCTAATGAGCCTCTTGGCCCGTTTTTCGATCGACTCTAGTACATCAAGCTGGTACTTGGTAGATCCGTCCCAGAGATGAGAACAGTATTCCATGCAAGATCGAACCTGCGCTTGATACAACTTAAGCAGCTGTTCTGGCGTGAAGTACCGTCTCACCTTCGCAAGGATCCCCAACTTTTTGGCAGCCAGTTGAGCTTTTGCCTCAATGTATGGGCCAAAATTGAGTGTCGATGTCATCGTAACGCCAAGAAGCTCAAGATGGTCCGTTAACGGCACGGTCACACCTTGGAAAGAAGAAGCCGGGTGGAATTGGCTCCGTTTAGCGGAAAATAGACACGCCTGGGTCTTAGTAGCATTGAACTTGACCAGATTAGCATCGCCCCATTCGGAGACTGCCTTCAAGGACAGATTCAAGCGCCCAACCATGGCCTCCCGGAGAGACCGGATCAGAGGTCCAGTAGCACGCGCGTCGGACACACGTATCTCTCAGCAACAGTGCTGTCGTCCGCATACCCAAAGGTTTTAGCAGATCGTTTATATGCAGCAAGAACAATGTTCCTGAGAGTACCGACCCCTGAGGGACCCCGGCATTAATACCCAGTTGATCAGACGAGCGGCCATCAATACCCCTCAGGAAGTCTGCGATCCAATCGCACAGACCACTGGGCAGACCGAATGAAGGAAGCTTACCAATAAGGCTTTCATGCCAGACCCTGTCAAAAGCCTTCGAGATGTCGAGGGAGACGGCAAGCGCTTCCCCGTGCCTCTCAACGGCCTCACTCCAGATGTGAATGGCATACGCTAGAAGATCCCCAGTTGACCGATTTTGGCGGAAGCCATATTGGCGGTCACTGAGGATGTCATTAGCTTCTAGGTATGCTAGAAGCTTGGAGTTGAGCACTCATTCCATACTCTTGCAGAGGATGGACGTTATTGATATGGGTCTGTAGTTGGCTGGGTCAGCTCGTCTGCCCTTCTTGAGATGTACGCATTACCTACTTGCAGGACTTGGCAGCCCTATTGTAGGCTCTCTTCCGCTGATCCACGTCGCTTGCTTTACGCGTCCGAACGTCGACCCATGCCAATTACGCCTCATGTTTAAGCGCGTTAGCGCGCTTGCACTCAGCGCCAAACCATGGCCGGTCAACGCTAGACATTGCTACGTCAGAGAATGGAATTTAGTACTTCATTCCCCGACGCAACACATCCGACACGGCGTCTTCGCACGACGAAGGATCAGCCGAAGAGAAGCAAGTAGGCTGCCAAGGATAAGATGCGAAAAAAAAACGCATCCCATCCCAATCTGCTGACTTGTACCACCAAACCCACCGAGCGCCTCTTTGAGTGGACGGATACAGACTTTACCAGACAATGGTCGGAACTACTTAACGGTGAAGATACCGACACCGAGTAGCGGTCTGGATCTGTTGTCAGCAGAAGGTCCAAGCAATTAGCTTTGTGCGAATCAATATCCGGCACCCTCGTTGCCCCTTGGACCAGCTGGGCGAGATTTAACGCAAGCGCAAGCTTTCTCGTCTCTCGCCCAGCATGATCAGTGCACTGGTACGGGAAGAGCCAATCCTGGTGGTGGGCATTGAAGTCCCCCAGTAACACTTATTGTACCGCTGCTGTGCCGTATCAGCCGCCTCACTAAGGTACTCTGTGAGCCTGGTTGTCTACCGATCACCGCTGTTCGAGTGATAGACACAGGCGTCGATAATTTTACCCAGGCCCGTGTCCACCACAGCCCAAAGCACAGAGAACCTGGAGTTCTCAAGGTTTCGGAGACTCCGATAACAGATGTCGTTTCGGGTGTTCATGCATACACCTGCGCGTTGCTTAAAATTGTGCTCCAGGGTATACCCTGGGTATGTTAGGTACGATACGTCTGACGGACATCTGATCTGCGTCTCCGAAAGGAAAAAGAGAGCCCGCTTATCAGTCTCTAGGTGATGATGGACTGCTATGAGGTTGGAGTGCACCTCTGATATTAGTGAGGTGCACTTTTAGTGAGAGGGGTGCAGCCGCTGTTAAACGTTCAACTTTTGTCTCTTTTTGATTTTAAGCGATTGAAGTAAGGTGAGAAGAAGGAAGTGAAATGCGATTCCACGCTGCTAACCTACAGACACGCACTTAAAGGACGCCATCATTGGAGGACTAGTCTGGAGACTGCGAAGATGCCCGAGCGCCCCTGGGAATGTCCATCGGGCCCTCCCTTCTGGTAGCACACCAGCACGATGGTGCATTACGGGATTTTTCGTCAGTTGGCGGGGCAGCCTTTCGTGTGTACTTGGGCCCCCAAATAACTGCGGTCGGCCAGCGGTGCACCGTGCCTCGGATCGCGCTACCCTTATCTTTCGGGTTGCTATGAAGATATATCAGGTTGGTAAAAGTATAGTTGAATGCATGTTGTTGTAAGATTGTAAAATACCGTAAAGTCGACTGTTAAAATATTTACTCCATGCATGTTGTTAAATATTTAACACAATATCATGCACTTGTTAGAATCATGAATGGAATTCTATATAAAAGTATTGGTATCTACCAAGATAGCAAGCTTTGAATGTCAAGATGGTTATTGGTTATTTACTGTATATCAGAGTTCTAATGTATGTGGTGTGTAAGGAAAGGGTTTTATTAATAAAAGCACAGAAAGACAAGACTAGGTATTTATTTAAGTAAGGCTTGTCAATTAATTCATATTTAAAAGGCTCATTGAGCTTACTGCCCAGTCGCTAGACTAGTTCTCGTGGGGAAGAAGGGCAACAAACCCCACGGACGCACTTTCGTAGTATTTATTGATATCTTTTACAAACACAAAGTATTTACAATATTATAGATTCAAAATAACAAGGATAAGGCAAGGGACATAGATTCAAAATAACAAGGATAAGGCAAAGGACAGAGTAGCCCTTAAATCAATATATATATATTATATTATATTATATATTTAAGGGCACATTTTAAAGATACAGCTTCAACACAACCATAAGAAATAATAAAGTTATAATATCAAATAACTTACGTTAGTCTTGTGTAGTCAATCTTACACCAAGTGTTAAAAAGTAGTATACTTCTAAATAACAATATCTAGCCTGTACTGGCTTGTAGTTCACCAAAAAGTAAGTCCGCTTATCAAATACACAATATTTTATAATATCGGGTCTATCTGTGTCTCAATACGACCAAAATGAGAAAATGGCGCGGTGTCCCGCCATTTTCTATATTGCTTCAAATAATTTCAAAATTAGGTGATCAAAAATCAATTATTATGAAGTGAATATGTTTTAAAACGTATCAAGACAATTAAGGAATTTAATATCGCCTATATAGTAATTCTTAATCTATATTCGAAAGAATATTGATACTAACAGACAGTATTGTACTAATTGTTTCAAAGGACTTATAATATTAATATAGCCTTATAAAATCCAGGATACATCACAATGATCTTTACAAATTACGTAATCATTTATAGGAATATTATCAACGTGGCTTAAATTTAAGTTTAGAGTTATTTCCTGTACACACAACAATATTTACTTAGGTGGGTACTCTTTTACATTTGAAGGTAGTTGACACCACAATAATAATTAAGGTAGGTACTTAGACATTTGTCGGTAGGTACTTAATAAATATGACAGGTATGTATTATGTAGTAAACCATTGAAAAATTAAAATTAACGATTTAATGACGTCACACATACTTCAAATTCTAACACACTCATGAGTTAAGAAATCCCAGTAATAACCACAATTTTCAGCAGTAAAGTAAATAAAGCGTCATATAATTTGTATTTAAAATGCTAACAGTCAATATTTAATGCCAATCTGCAATTACACTCAGTAAATAAGTGAACAGATGATTGAATTGCTACGGATTACTGTTTTCCGCTACGCGGCTACGAATATTGCTTCGACGCTACGAAGCTACGCCGTAAAATTTATCTTTGATGTTCAATGCAAAGTTTTACCAAAAAATCTTGAAAGAGTTCTTATATGTGTGCTTTGTAACAAATGCTTTTATCGTTTGTATGTGACTTGTAGCCGGCTTCTGAATTTTTAGTAACTGGCTATTACAACACTATTATTTTGTGAAACTTATGAGTTCGCTGGCGAATGAAAGCCGTTTCATTAAAGTAAAATTAAGAATTCGTATGTAATGGTAACTAACTGAAGCAATATTTTTTTTTAAGCTTTGCCCCACACTAGGTATTTCTTCCTGTATCGTGGATGCGTTTAAAAAACATTTAAACTCACATACACAAGACACCCTTATCCAGAACAATTGTCTGTACAAGTGCGGGAATCGAACCTGCGAGACGCAGTGCAGCAGCCGATCGCTCAACCTCTACGCCTACCGTGTCGTATTTTGATTCTGTGTAGATACATTTTGTATTGGTAAAGTAGATAGATAGTAACCTATTAATAAATTCACTTTGACAACCTGAATCCTAAATAATTTTGCCCTTTTTCTGTGAAATTCGTCTAGATATTTTCATATACGAGATTCTTATTTATTAGTTTTAAAGAATTTCATTTTCCCGAAAAAAAATTGTATTCGATTCGCCACTCAAGTAAGTCATTCTACTATGTAGGTATGTTTATCGAGAAATAAAAATTAGGTAAAATCAAGAAAGATTTCATATATTTCCACAAAAACAACTAATTGTACTCTAAATTGCTTTATACACGTTTAAGTAATACAAACGAGGGCTATTTCGTTCAGATTAATTAAATCCAAAGTATGTCACGTAAAACTACAATATAATTAATAAATAATTAGTGTTTTTTTTAAGCTTCAGATACTTAACTAAAAATTTGCTAGTATAATGATAAGAAGTACAAAAAAAAAACATTTACATAATTTAAACTATTTTGGAGAAAATATTTATAAAAAAAAAGTTTTTATTATTATTGTGGAATTTACTCGTATTTTACGAACAACGTTTTCAAAATATGCTAAAGTGGTAGGCAGGGCCACAAAAACCATCTGGTACACTAGACGAACAAATATTTTTAGTTTTTGTTAAAAAAGGTGTTTATAAAAACTGGAAACTGTAATTCTAAACGTCTAGTCTGTGAGATCAGTTTTTCAAAGAATGTTAATACTGTACTATTAATATTGATATTAATTTCGCAAAATTATTACTAACGCTTCAGAGATTTTTTATCGTTATGAAATTAAGATTTTATTTCGGCTACGTATGACATCTTTATATTCATAAAAACATGCTAATTGAAGTCTCTCTAAGTAATCTGACAGAGAACCAAAGTTGTCGACTTAGCTCACAGTATGAGAAAATGGTTGACGGCTAGTTGACATAGATGAGATTTGGCGAAGATCGAAATATATATTAGATTGGGTTCAGGTAAATAAGGCGCAAGATTCCTGTATACAATTGGTTTATTCCGCTAACTCTCACCAAAACACGTCACAATGAAAAATATTTAAAAGTAAAATAGTGTATTTGGCTGCAGTTGGTTAGTCAAATCTAACTTAGTTACATATTTTTACGTTTAGGGTTGAAGAACAAAATAATGAAAACGGAATTCACATCTTTGGATTGATCATTTGACATTTTGATAGCGCTTGGCATTCCCATACATTTTTCCAATCGTCATTGCGACGCTTTTTTAACCGACTTCACAAGGTGGTTATCAGTTTGACCTGTATGTTTATATGTGTCGCGATTTCCTGACGTTAACATTAGTGTAACCCGATAATTATTTTTTAATTGAATTAAATATCTCTCAACTTAGGTTATAGTGCAAGTTTCATCAAAGTCGGTTAGGCAGTTTTCAAGATATTGCAGCACGAATGTGTAAATTGGGTTATTATGGGTATATTGTCAATTCTTTAGATACCTTACTATGAAACTTGCTCAATTTGTAGTGATGGTGAACCAACACTTAAAAGAGAGTAATAAAAACTTTTTCGAAAAAAAAATCAGGCATAGAAAAATAAAGCGCAAGATTTCAGTATACAATTGGTTTATTCCGTTTTAGTTACTAAAAGTCTAACATGCCATCCCGCTTCACCCAGAGTGGTAGAATTCATTGGATGAAAGAATAACATAAAAAAAACTTTGATCTATGCGCTGCCACCGACGACGCCGTGGAAGTGGCTAAGTTTTGGGCCAAACGAATTTGAAAGGGTGTCGTGCAAGCAACACGAAAAAACAGTAAATCCCGATAATCCCCAAAGGGTTAACTTTCACGCGAACGAAGGTGCTAGCAAAAGCTATACTTACTTTATAAATGAATCAATTTAGTATTCACAACCTCACGTATTAAATAAATTAGAGTCCCTTCTTTAGTTTTATATTCAGAGCTAATCGCAAACTGTTAATTGCTGTGTTCAAAAAGTCATTAGGGCTAGAATTAAATTACAGAATATAGTGACGATGGCTGTAATGACCTTTGGATAGGTCAACTTGGGTTGTGAAGTAGGATAACCTTTTTGTCAGTGTCTTGAAAGGCGATTGAGAAATTAAGTCATAAGTATGGGTACTTGGGTAGGTACGAAAGAGGATATTTATCATACTGCATAATATTAGAAATACCTAGAAAACATAATGGGGGTAATGATTTATAATTTGTTACGATCGGGCATTTATTGGATGATTACAGTAATAGGTTTTACCCCATTTTAAACAAACAGTCATTGCAGATAGATATAACCCATTTAACTTACTGTTGGGCTAACTTACTTCGTATAAAACTGTCACCACATAATTCTACCGACAAATCAGCCAAAATATGCCAAAATCTAAAAAAAAATGACATTCACCAACCCCACTGGACCTAAGAGGTAGAATGTTAGTAATGATTTAATCCATCTCACTGAGAAGAATCCCAGCAGTAAGAACAATATATAAAGATTGAATAATTATGCAAAATTTAACCGAATATCTTGAGATTGTAAAATAGGTCACAAATTCATAAAAACCGGCCAAGTGAGAGTCGGACTCGCGCACGAAGTGTTCCGTACCATTATCGCAAAAACGGCAAAAAATTGTCTGTTGTATAAGAGCCCCCCTTAAATGTTTATTTTATTCAGTTTTTAGTATTTGTTGTTATAGCGGCAACAGAAATATATCATCTGTAAAAATTTCAACTGTCTCGCTGTCACGGTTCATGAGATACAGCCAACAGACAGACAGTCAGAGACAGGCGGACAGTGGAGTCTTAGTAATAGGGCTTTTTACCCGACTGCCGAAGAAGGGTAATGTGTTTATCAGTCTATGTATGTATGTTTGTTCCTATGTGGCGTTCTACAGAACAAACTCGTGGGCCGATTTTGATGATTCTTACGTCAATCGATTCGTCTTAACCCTGCGAGTGTCATAGGCTATATAAAAATTGGACAAGAAAAAAAATGGCGGCTTTTGGGCGCCATTTTGTAGGGGGAAAAAAAAAATATTCTTCCAAACCCATCGTGTGGGGTATCAAAATAAAGGGTTTTAAGAGGTGATTTCAAAAATATATAAAACTTATATGTTTAAATGAACCTAATTAAAAAAAAATACCTAACTAAAAGTAGTAAATAAAAGCAGAGAGCAGTGGTGGCTCAGTGGTTACGGTCTCGACTTACGAGTTGTAGGTCGTGAGTTCGAACCCGAGCAGGCGCTTTACTTTGTGTAATTTATTTCATCACCACTGCTCTCAAAATGGTGAAGGAAAACATCGTGAGGAAACCGGCATGTCCTAGAACCAAAAATTCAAAGACATGTGACATCTACCAATCCGCACTGGGCCCGCGTGGTGGATTATAGCCCACTCCCTCTATGAGAGGAGGCCTGCGTCCCAGCAGTGGGAACTTTAAAAGGCTGATGATGTGATGTGATGTGAGTGAATAAAAAAAGTTAATTAAAAAAATCAAAAAACCCGACTGCTTAAAAAGTGAACTAAAAAGAAGTAAACAAGAAAAAAAACATGACAAAACCATTTTAAATTAATTTACCCTTTGGGTAGGAATCCGAAAAACGATTAATTGTACCTCTTTATAAAATTAGATTTGATAATTTACTTTTCCATGTAACTGTTTTTTTTATTTCATTAGTTTTTAACAATTTATTAATAACTGAATATTTCTAATTTACAGAATGATGACAGACAGGTGGACAGTGGAGTCATAGTAATAAAAAAAAAGTAAACCCAAAGGTACGGAACCCTAAAAATGATGAATTATTTACCTATATTTATCTGCTACACATACAAAAACACAGAACACTAATATTATACACTTGCGTTTCTTAAGGTCATCTGCGAGATCTTCCAAATACTCGAAACAAAATCAACTACCCAATTCCTCGACTTTCTACCACATTTAGACATCATGTTTTTACGACGGAGCCGGTCAATCGGAACTTTTTATTCCCAGCATTCGCCACATATGGTGCCCGGTTAATGAGGTCAGATCTTTTTCGGGTCCAATTGAAAATGGGGCCGTGATATATCTTCTGGCAATATCTCATGGGGGGCGCTTATGTGAGGAGCTTGGGGACTCATAGCTTTTTCGGGAAAGAATTTAATTTAAAGGAAGTTAAGTTCGTTTTCGGGTTCGGTGTGATTTTGTTGTAATGTGTGTTGAGTGAGAATACAAAATATTTTTATTTCTTGAATATAGGGAGGTTAGGTACGGAAGTTGTAATTATTAAAGAACGCTATGTCTAGCCCTCATTGGCGTACAAATATTATCGAGAAGTTTCAAGACTTTGTGCCGGCTATGAATTTGCAAAGAGAACAATGGGCCAGAAATACTTATTACAATATAAAAAGTGTCAACTGTAATTATTTATTCTATACGTGTCAAATATATTTATTCAAATATATATTTATTCAACTAGGCCAAAAAACGGCACTTTTGAACGTCGTACACAAATTATAATTAAAATTTCCAAGTAATAAAAGTTGATTCTACCGTGCATTCGGAAAACTGGCTTGTTATGGAGAAGAATGCACAAGAAACTTCATACATACTCTTTTAAAAAAATAAAAAATGTTTCTTACAATATTTACATAAGTTTATACATTAATAAATTCATATATGTGAGGACCATGCACCCAGAAAAGCACTACACACTATACATCGTACAGGTATAAAGTATTAAAATCATTAACAGGTAAATTCATTAATTTTATAAATAGGAACATGTTTCTCACATACTTACAAGTCGAGTCAAATATTAAATTTCATCTGACCATGTGATATACCTACCTTTACGTAGGTACCTACGTTCCAAACGTATGAAGCTACTGGGAAACTCCCTCTAATATCTCTGTCTAATATTCATTTTGATTTGAATGATCAAGTTACCTATCCGTCAAAATGAATCTTTAAATTTTTCAGCAACACGATTCAAACAGTAATTATAGAAATTACTGAAACTACTATTATAGTATGTGCCTACTACGAGTATTGTCAGTATACTATAAATACTTATAATAATATCCATACTTCAAATTACAAACCAGCCCAACGACATCACTTCAAGATTTTCTTCTCCCATTTTATAACGGCAACCACAAATTGGAACCTGCCTATTTATAAATCGACTGAAATCCAAGCCACAATACTAGAATCAGGTTAATGATATTTGCGAATAATGTCCACAAGCTAAATATTATTATGTGCATACGTTCTCATTAATCTTGGTCATAAAGGTTGGCCAAGCTGCAATGCCAATATTGTAATAACACTACTTGACTTTTGAATTACGCATAAATTAATATTTATTTGAGCTTTTGTTTGTGTTGATTATTACTACCGGGCCATTTATCGGATGGAAGTCGTTTTAGATAGAATTGAGATTTTGACTGATGTAAACACATTTAATTAGGATGAAACCGACCCCGAAATAGTCAGGTTACGTGTAGCAAACCTAATAATTATGTAGTAAGGAGATTTTATTTTTTTGTTGATTTTTTTAATACTGCATGCAAGCTTCAGGCTTTTAGTCATGATGGGTCTGCTCTTGTCTTTATCTGATTGCCCTTATACCAAGTGATAATTTTTAAGTTCAATATGACTATCGAAGAGATTTTCTGAGACTGAGATGTATAGAAGTATAATAATATAATACTTTATTCATTTTTAGACAACTAAGGCCCATAGACAAAATACACAAATTAAACATACAAAAATAAACTGATACATAATTCTTAACAAAATTTACTAAACAAAAAAATATAAATTTAGTAAACACATTGGGTCGGCGACGTATTGCGCTGAGGTGTCATGTAGCCTTCCGCAGAAATGCCGATCTACGACACCCGTCGGCCAAAATTATTTCTTCATGAAGGTCTCCAAATGATGAGTATAAGCCAGTACCTAGTATTTAGTCCATTTACCAGCAATATCACAATTACTAATCAGTCGTTATCATTAAAGCAATTACATTTAGCAATTGAGGTACTACAGGTACCTACTTTATTTATAGTTATTATATCATACACACGCTCAATAGTCAGCCTTTGATATAAAAATATACGCTACCTCATGTTCCTCATAACGAAAACAAATAAGAATCCAATCTGAACCCCGCCACTCCACGTCAATCATTCACACTAGAAAAATCAAAGGCGACACAAGACCATTCATAATTTTCTTCATAACCTCTATCGACCGAAGGGTATTAATCTCCAGATTTATTTCTCTGCCCACAATCTTCGAGCCGGTCATAAATCATGAAGAAAGCCGAAGCCGAAAGCCGAAGCCAGGCTTCCTCCGTGGACATCACGCGTAAATGTGAATTATGGTCATAGTTATTCGATACTGGGATTGTAAGAATTTGTGCGAATACCCTTCGTTTGTTTTTTATTGGGTTTATGGACGCCATATTTCTGTATTGATGTAAGTAATGAAATTGGGATATGTTCTGTGATTGGGTTTTAGGTTTGGTTTAGTCATGGTTGGGTGGGAAACAAATGGTGGTGTATTAATAAACCTTTGTGTAGTGGCTTGTTTTGAGTTTATTAACTTCGTTTAGTCATATTGATAGTGCTTCGGTTGGGTCTCGGTTGCTGGAAATATACAATCGAAGAGTCAAACATTAAATACAAGTAAAGTGACGTGATTGGGTATTGAAAAATATTTCAACGAATCTCAGCTTTGACAATTTAAAGAAAAATTTTGCGATAAAATTCGTTCCAATAACTGGACATTCGTTTTTCGTCAATTTAATCAATACAATGCATTTGGTCAGTAAATTACTAATTAGTTTCACCGTTTTTTATGTACACAGATATACTTGGGTTCCCTACTTGATTTCGAAAGTTTATTATTCGATTTTTATTATATCGAACACGGTGTGTCGATAATTCAGTTGTACAATGTTTTATTCCATCGATGCTTTATTGGTGCGATGTAACGTTTGTGCGAAAAATCCTGTTGCGAAAAACCCTACAGCGATAGCTCATTAGTTCGCTAATTTATTAGTTCGATAGTATGATGGTTCGATAGTATGATGGTTCGAAATCTATCTATTGTTCCGTGACATTTAATACCATACATAATTATCTTCACGTCTTTTTTTCCTAAAATGAGGAAGACAGGTAACAAATTTATTACGTTTAGCTGTGGTAGGGGCTAATATAATACCCTGATACCCTCAACATCCAAAACAGTCATACCTAAATCGTCTATTTCGATATGCACGGAAAACAAAGTAACTGGGTCTAAGTTTTTTTAAATCCTCGCTTAGTACTGCTTCTGTTTGCTAATACCTAAAATAAATTAAAAATACTCATTTAAATGTTTTATTTTACTCAAAAATCATATAACAACATAGCAAAAAAGATACATACTTGGACATAATCAGCATAGAACAAGAAATAAACAATACATTAATCGTAAATAAAAAAATAATGATTATGTTATACATTGTCATATAACCTTTAATAAATAAAACCGGCCAAGTGCGAGTTGGACTCGCGCACAAAGGGTTCCGTACTTGGTAAATTGCGGTTTACGATTTTACGAATTACGAAAAAAAAACTACGTACTAGATCTCGTTCAAACCAATTTCGATGGAAGTTCATATTTTTTTTTTTAGTTTTATTTTCTCTTAGTTTAGAAGCTACAGGGGGGGACACATTTTACCACTTTGGAAGCTCTCACGCAAGCTATTCAGTTTAGGAAAAAAATATATTAGAAACCTCAATATAATTTTTGAAACATAATAGATACCCCCACGTATGGGTCTGATGAAAAAAAAAAAATAGTTTCAGTTCTGAGTATGGGGAACCCCTAAAATGTATTGTCCTTTTTCTATTTTTGTGTGAAAATCTTAATGCGGTTTACAGAATACATCTACTTACCAAGTTTCAACAGCATAGTTCAAATAGTTTCGGAAAAAAGTGGCTGTAACATACGGACGGACAGACAGACAGACATGACGAATCCATAAGAGTTCCGTTTTTTGCCATTTGTCTACGGAACCCTAAAAACACTACAATGGTAACTAGTATGGTTACTCTTAAAAAGTAATCACAAAGTACCCAAAAATCTTTTAAATAAGTAGATGTCATGTACATCTCATTCATGATAAATATAAATATTTTTACAAAACATGAAACAAAATTTAATTTAATATCATCATTTTTATAGCCGACACGCCTGCCGCAAAAAGTTAAGAAAAGGTTGAAAAAGATGCAAAATATTATTTAACAGTAAAATAATAGGTGTAGGTATGCCAATTTATTTTCTGATTTGTTTTTTAGAATAAAATTTACAGTAGGCAACATAGATAAAACAATTTTTTTATAGATATATAATTATATTTAATTTAAGTTATTTAGGTATAAGTAGAGTAGGAATCTAAATATAATTTTTAATGTATCTTATCGTAAATAATAAACTAGGCATTACACATTTTTTTTAAATGAAACGAATGTATTTCCTTTACTTCGAACTAATAAATTAGCGAACTAATGAGGTATCGCTGTAGGGTTTTTCGCAACAGGATTTTTCGCACAAACGTTACAACGCACCAATAAAGCATCGATGGAATAAAACATCGTACAACTGAATTATCGACACACCGTGTTCGAAATAATAAAAATCGAATCATCAACTTTCGAAATCAAGTAGGGAACCCGATATACTTACCCTACAAGTAGATCAACGCAAAGTTTATTATTTTTCAAACATGATCGGATGGTAAAGACGATTTGGAGTCAACGAGTGGTGGGAGTCAACTGTTATTGAACCCGATCGTGAATTTTCGCCCTTGGGGTCAAGTAGAACAAAATGAGGACTGCTATTGTTTCTTCACTATTATTGAGCTCTAGAAAATGTGGTATTATGAAATATAATATAAAATGAAATATACATGAAATTTCGGTAGCGCATATCAAACCGATATATTTAGGACGTTTTAATGATAAAAATAAGATAAAAATGTCACTCTGTGTGGGCCTTCTCATGGCCTGTAAAGACTGCCTTGAATTTTGTGAGTCCTCGTAAACATTGCACCCTTCCTTTCTTATAATAATAAAGCGTCTTCCTCGATCCCCGCAGAACAGCTGGTAGAAGCTATATAAGAATTGTCGTGAATTGAAATAAATAGTTTGCGATTGCAGAAACTGTCCGTTTTCAATTAGTTCGACATACTAAACAACTTTAAATGCTATTCGATTTTCATTATTTCTTTCAAGTTCACTGTACCGAAGTAAAGGACTATCAATTTATTTTGCTATAAAACATTTCAAAGTCACTGATGGATCTTTCACGACTGCAAAGGCAACAGAAGTTGTTCACATTTCTTACAGACGGATTCCACGAAAAGGCACTTTTATATCGGGCGAAACATCTTCATGCTTCTGGTTCTTAAGAACTGTTCTATTACAAAATTTCCAAGAAAAGAAAATAAATATATATAGGAATGGACTATGTTGTTGTCAAACTAGATCCAATCTATCTTCTGGTAAAAAGATTCTATGCCAAACGGGTGAGATATTTTTTGTTGGCTTTTTGGGTTACTTTTATCGTATCAATTCGTCAAGACGTTCGTGTAAGTAAACTGTTTGGTAAAATCGATCTTACGACGTAAAGATCTTTTTCTTAGCATTGCAATATTTTCCAACACAATGGATATTTAGTTATACCAATTCAGGCCCCACTAATGTAGTAGGAGACATACCTAACCTACCTACATAATATGCATATTATATTCGGCAGTAATTTATTACTTACAATTACTCTAAAGTTTAATAGGACTATTCTGAATAAATATATACAAAAAAGAATTGGAGTTACACACATAGCTCGCAGGACTTGCAAGCTGAAGTGGAAGTGGGATGGTCATATTATTTGGAGACGGGTCGATGGGCGGTGGAGAAAATAAGTCCTGGAATTAAGACCGCGGATCGGTAGGCGTTGCGTGGGACGTCTTCCAGCTAAATATAGCCATGGACTTAGACGATGAAACATTACTGTTAGTGCTTTTGCGACGTTGCCGTCCTGCTGACACGCGTGTGTGGCATGGTCACCGCACTGCGCGCTTTTGCATAAATTGTATGGAAAAATTAATTGGCCGTGCGCAGTACGACACACGCACCGCTGCGGTGCCGCAGCAGTCCAATACGAATCGTGTAAATCCATCCATTTCTCTATACTCCATGTGAAATGTTCATAGTAAAGAAGATGTTTCATCAATGCCTACTATTAGGTTAGCTTTAATATTTAAGTTGACTACTGTTGGCTATTTGTCGGGGCGAACGGGTTGAGAATGTGGATAAATAGTGGGGTTATGTGTCAATTTAATTTGGGTGATTTTTAATGGGAGCTGTTTGCGTAGATCAGAAGTATTATTTGGGGCTATACATTATCGTCGAAATACGTCTACTGTTGGCCATAGGACTCCCCAAATGGTCACCATATCGACAAATTATTTACGTTTGGGCATATTATTATACAATATGCAGAAAAACCAGCGATATTCACTGTGAGAACCTGTAATTAGATCTGTGTAGTAACACACTTTACGGATAGCTATGGTAAGATACGAGAATAACTCGTATTTGAAACCAATAGATTAGTAAAGCCAATTTTTATCCTTCTATTAAAACTGTTGGTGCTCCTTACTAACATGTAAGAAAATATTTTTGAGAGTCTGTTTTGTCGTAAGGTAACTCTAGTAATATTATCAATAATTTCTGAAATTATGTAAAGGTTTGTATCGCCATCATCATTTGGATGATGTCGATACAAATAACAATAAAGTTCAAAATCTTACAAACAAACATCAAAAACTAACTTGCACTTAACAGCAATAATTCACTCTCACCATGTAATCATATTCTTTCGGCAACAAACTCCTCAAATTTCAGCCGAAGCGACTGGGGGGTCCAAACTGTAATAAAGCCAGCCCTTTACTGCAGTTTCAGTTCATTCATTCAGCAATAAAACTCAAAAGGAAGTGTCGACAAATATCAAGAAGTAGCTGTGATTAGGGGTACCAATTTTACGAGAATTTATCAGGATAAAAATTTTATTTTATCACTTTTTTGCCAAAATCTTTGACTAAGTAATATCAGTGTTGTTACCGTAAAAATGGGTATGGAATTTACACTTGAGTAAGACATCCTTCGAACTAGAAAAATACTGTTTCTTGTAGAACAGGTATCATTAGATGGGTTGACTTCGTTCACTGGGATTGACACAATTTACGTTTGACAAAATAGACAAGTTTAATAGAGATGACAATGGCACCATTATAATTCCGTTGTAAAAAGGGGCAGTTGTTTTTCGGCCTTTATAACTCCATTCTCTGAAACTATGTATTTTACACGTCCCCCCCGGTGGGTTCCCGCATTGTCGAGGCGGCGGGGCTTAGTAGCCGTAGCTTGGTCAACCACTGTGAAGGGCTGAGAAACCCGAGCACTCGTCAGGGCTTTAGACGATTGAGCCGACGATATAGCGGCCAACAAGAAGGTTGCGGTGCCGCTTGGTAACAGAGGCGACACCGCAACTGATACGAGCCGCGATGTAGTATGGAGCGTCCCAGGTCCCATACGATATCGCGGCTGAGGATTGGACGCCGCGGTGGGAGAGGAGTGCCGGTATTGCGGTACGCCGCTTTCCTTACCTTCCACGGCCTAGACGGGGTCGCCAACGTCTGTTGGCGTACGCGGTGGTGCCGCAGGGGAGGTTTCTATGCCCTGCGGCCGAAAAGTGGTACGTGGCGGGGACACTGGTCTTCTGTCACTGGTCGTCTGGCGCTCATGTGCTGGTTTGGTCCGTGGTCACGGCGTGCAAACTGTTCTACATGATACTCCCCAGAGGAGGGTCTGGTGAAGGACAGCCACGGCGGGTTCACGGACGAGTGCTAACGCGTGCCCGTGTTCCCGCCATAAGCGACACAGAAGTACCCCGTGGAGTTTTAGTGGGTTGGAGTCCCACATAACTGCGCTATCTCCCCGCGGTAGCGCAGTATGCATGAGCAATTTAACAAGTGCCAAAAAATTGTAATATTTTGTTATTTAGAAAGATCAAATTGCAATACGGAAATTATATTTTGCTTTATTAATATTTTTTCTTAAAGTCGAAACATATATTTTATACCATAGGTAAAATATAAATGATAATGGTCCTCGATCAAAGGATCAAATGTTGAAGGCGATTTCTTACAACTTTATGTTATACTTTTGAACGAAAAACTTTTCATCCTTTGGCTTTACGTTCATCTTTAATCTGACTTGACTGAGCGATGGATTAAAATAAAGTTAGGTAATATATCTTAGGACTATAATTTCTTAGAACCGTCAAACGGGCTGAATAGGAATGCAGGGGTGAATAGAAACAAAACTGTTGGAGCGCCTGATCATCACAGCATGGCAGCAACTCACTTAATGAGCAATTACCTCTAATTGCGATGCGCAAATGTATTCTTTTGTTCATATTTTTCACTTGCTGTACTTAACCCGTGTAGTCAACACCTATTATAGTCATTTTTCTTGCACTGAGTATTCCTGAAGTTTTCATTCAGCAAATCCCTTAAATGCCCGCACATGGTCCGTAACGAGCTGGATAACGTTTTATATCAAGAAGATCAGCGATCATAATCAAGGAATTAAGGATTTTATTATCCACGTGCCGTGGAGGTTAATTGCCGGTGGATTGGAGTGATCTCGAGCAAACTATTAGCGGTGTACGGCGTTAAAGTTACATAAAATTAAGTCTAATATCGTCACCCAACACTCAGGTAGTATAAGTGAAAGTAAATATTCATAAAAGGTCAGTTTTATTTATTGTACTACCGATTGTATTGTGTTATATGAAAATCATTAGGTACTTGTTGCAGTGTAATTAGTATTATATTCATCAGCAAAATTAAGTTTAATATCATACTGATTATAGTATAGTTAGCTTGTATGCTACATCAATTAAACTTAAGTTATAAAGCTGTAACTAATTCACGTAACTATCTACAAAACAGTAGTTGTTCATTATATTATTAGCAGGTATCTTAACATAATACATATTATAAGTTGTGAGTGCTTGATATTATTGCAAGTCATTGTTAAAACATAGTAAAGTTATTATTACTTATTTAGAATCATTTATGTATTCAACAACGATTAGTGTTAAAACACTAATCGTGCCTAATTAATACTAAGTTAGCGTCATAGTTTTGCAAATAAAAAGTTTGGATCTGGATTGTATGTATAGTTTATTTATACCGTTGGGTAGTTACATCATTAGGTTTATGTTATTTTGCTATTGCACTTAGGTGTAGTTTTATGCGTGTATTAAGGTCATATTATTCGTCTTATACAATTGTATTCCTGTATCAATTTCAGGTTGACAACACTCATCTCCCAGCATGTCCGAGGAAAGGGATTTAATCAAAAAGCGAGGCAGCTTCAAGGGTCGTTTGACTGCGTTTGTGCACTTTCTGGACTCACTCAAGGACAAAGAGTTATCAAACTGTGATGTTTCAGAATTGCAATTGCGCATGGGCAAGATCGAGTCGTTGTACGAGCAGTATGATGAGGTACAGTTACGTCTAGAATGCATTGTAGATGATCTCAAATTACAATATTCTGAGCGTTCTGAATTCGAGTCTCTTTATTATAAATCCTTGTCTAGAGCCCAGAATATTCTGAGTGATTTTAATAAGGATAGTAAATCGATGGAAAGCTGTAAAAGCACACATGCTAGCGTGCACAAGCCAGTTAAATTGCCAACAATCCAGTTACCAAAGTTTAGCGGTTTATATTCTAATTGGCTGGAGTTTCGCGATACCTTTACTAGCCTAATTAATTGTAACGATGACATTGACGAAATTAATAAGTTCCATTACTTGAGAGCATCTCTTGAGGGAACTGCTGCAGTAGTAATTAAATCTATCGAGTTTTCTTCGAGCAATTACTCTGTGGCATGGAAGTTGTTATGTGATCGATTTGACAACAAAGGATTATTGGTTCATAATCATGTATCAGCATTGTTTAATGTCGAGTCTATCTCAAGGGAATCTTCTGTTGCTATAAAGAGTTTAATCGATAACCTAAATAAAGATTTGCGAGCTTTAGAATCATTAGGGGAGCCTGTTAAATATTGGGACACACTATTGATTTATATTGTTACACGTAAGCTTGATCAAAGGACTTATCGTGAGTGGGAGGAGTACAAAGGTAGGAAGGACAAAGATAGCACCAGTAAATAGCAAAGTAGCAGGTTCGACGCATTTATGCAATTCCTACGTAATCGAGCCGATCTAATCGAGACCTTAGAACTAGTTCGCCATAATCATTGCCAAACGCCAGGTAAATCAAGCCCTAAGGTCAAGTCTATGGTAGCAGCCCAATCCCTTAATAGTTCTAGCACTGAATTAGACCCTAAAGTGTGCCCTAAATGTAATAACAATGATCACATTTTAAATAATTGTCCACAGTTTCTCGCATTAAGCAATGACGATCGTCTCAAATTACTACCCAGTTATAAAGTTTGTTACAACTGTTTTCGCTCAGGTCACTATGTTAACAAATGTAAAAAACCAGGTTGCAAACTATGCAAACGTAGGCATAACACACTAATTCACATCGATTCTAAAATCACTATTGCGAATACACTTCGTGATAATTCAAATAACAACTTCTCTGCATCCGTCTTACCGTCTACTACCACTGATACAAATAACGTAGCTTTGTCAACAAACATTGCATCTCCCTGTGATCATAAGCAGCGAGATGTGTTGTTGTCGACCGCCCTGATTAAACTGCGGGACCACAATGGCTATGTGCATCTCGTCCGCGCGGTTCTGGATAGCGGTAGCACCTCGTCATTCATAACGGACAGATTATGTAAACAACTCAGTTTAACAACTAGACAAATAAATAAATCCATTATTGGCATTAACAATGTCACTTCGCGCGTAGGCAAAATATGTCGTGTTAAGATGACGTCATTGGATGATAGTTTTACGTTCGAACTTCATTATTTTGTTCTGCCATATATTACGAGTAACGTACCGTGCCGTGAAATTAACATTTCTAATTTCGACATACCGTCGAATATTATTTTAGCTGATCCTACTTTTTATAAGCCTGATAATATTGATATATTAATAGGTGCTGACCTTTTTTGGGAGTTGTTAGGATCGCAACGTCTAAAGTTAGGTACCGGAAAACCAGTATTATGTGAAACCCGTATAAGATGGATAGTTTCCGGTCCAATTACTCAAAATTATATTTCACTGCTGTCGAATGATGTAAATTGTAATTTTTCTAAAACCTTTTCTGATGGCGACAGTGACTGGGAAAGGCTTAGAACAGAATTGACAAAGTTTTGGGAATTAGAAGAGGTGAATGCGAAATATTCCAATTCTTACATGCCCGAAGAAAAGTCATGTGAGGATAATTTCGTTAAAAATACGACGCGATTGTCTGATGGTCGTTTTTGTGTTCGCATACCCCTTAAGAAAGATCCTTTAGTTCTTGGCAATTCTTTTATGAAAGCTGCACATTGTTTACATTCTTTAGAGCGTAGATTAAAGGTTAAGCCAGACTTTAACAAAATGTATCATGAGTTTTTGTTAGAATACGAGTCACTCGGTCATATGACAAAAATTAATAACCCCAATTTGTGTATTGGTTATTTTATTCCGCATCACGGAATATTACGTGAGTCGAGTAGCACGACCAAACTTCGTGTTGTCTTTAACGCAAGTTGTCCTACTACGACGGGAGTGTCCTTAAATGACCTTCAGATGGTCGGGCCAACTGTACAAGACGATCTATTGTCTATAATTCTTCGGTTCAGATTCCACAAGTATGTCTTATCTGCGGATGTGGAGAAGATGTATAGACAAATAGTAGTCCACCCGTCAGATAGGTATTTGCAACGGATTGTTTGGCGTGACAATGATTGTGAGCCTAGTAATGTTTATGAATTAAACACCGTCACGTACGGTACGGCTAGTGCACCGTTCCTTGCAACACGATGCATTAAACAACTAGGACTCGATTGTAAAAACCCTAAAATATCGGAGATCATCAGACACGACTTCTACGTCGACGATTTACTGACAGGGGCGAATGATTTAGATGAAGTTAAATTTATTCGCACTGAAGTTACCAAGGAGCTTGCGTCGGCATGCATGCCAATGAGAAAGTGGAAATCAAATGACTCTCAACTAGTGTCGGATTCTGTTCCTGCGTCAGGCAACTCGCCTGCGTCATTGGACTTGAACATTGGATCTAATGAGCCTGACAAATTGCTTGGTCTCGGATGGTATGTCAGTGATGATAAGTCAGGGTTTCCCATAAGTCTTACTAAGTCCTCGACCGGCCATACGAAGCGTGATTTGCTATCCGTGATTGCGAGAATTTTCGACCCTTTGGGTCTGTTGGGCCCTATTATTATTACCATGAAGGTATTGTTACAGAAAATGTGGTTAGACAAATTATCATGGGATCAACTATTACCTATTGGGATTAGTGAACATTGGGATACTATAATAAAGTCTTTGCCTCTTTTAAATCATTTCCGTATTCCACGAATTGTAGTCTGCAACTCATATACGGAGCTAGAACTCCACATTTTCACAGATGCGTCTGAGTCCGCATACGGTGCTTGCGCCTACATTCGTAGTGTTAATGATAAGGGTGAGCATTTGGTTCGTTTATTGATTGCCAAAATTCGAGTGGTTCCCATAAAGCTGCGGATAAGCGGATTGTTGTAGAATCCCGCGACTGGAGTTGTGTGGTGCGGTAATCGGTTCCCGTCTCTGTGAGAAGGTGATGAGCTCACTCCGAGTGAAGATCAGTCGGGTCTATTGTTGGACTGATTCGACCATCGTGTTGGGATGGTTACAGATGATGCCTACCAAACTTCAGCCGTTTGTACGCAAACGCGTTGCTGAAGTTTTGGATAAGGCGGGTAACTGTACATGGCGGCACGTCCCAACCGATCAAAACCCAGCAGACCTAATTTCTCGTGGTGTGGAAATCAGTGTTCTGCAGGGTTCAGATCTGTGGTGGTATGGACCAACATTCTTAGGACTAGACCCGTCTGAGTGGCCTTCTCAAAATAAATGTCCAGTATTTGAAACGTTACCGGAGACTCGACCTAATGTAGTGTTAAATGCTGTTATTAATTATTCAAAAAGTGAGGGTTTAATTGATTTTAGTCGTTATTCTAATTACTCACGGCTTATACGTTCTGTTGCTTACCTATTGCGATTTATTAAGGCATGTAGAAAACATTATCCAAAGACTAATTATTTGTCACATGATGATTTACAAGATGCATTAAACGTAGTCATTATTCAAAGTCAATCTCAATCGTTTCCCGAGTACGACTTACTTTTAAATAAAAGGAGCTTACCTAAAGGGAGCGCCCTTCTAAAGTTCAATACTTTTTTGGACGATAAATATATAATGCGAGTAGGAGGACGTCTCGATAATTCTAATTTTGTTTACCTACAGTAAAAAGCACCCTATTTTATTACAGTCCACTCATGAGTTTACAAAATTATTATTTTATTTCGAGCACCGAAGTCTGATGCACGCTGGCCCGCAATTACTGCTAGCTTCCATTAGGGAATCTTACTGGCCAATAGGAGGTCGCAACTTGGCGAAGGCCTGTTATCATAAGTGTGTTCTGTGTCATCGTATGAAGGGTAAGGTCGTACCTCCGTTAATGGGTAACTTACCAAAAGAACGCCTTCGTCCAGGTTATCCCTTTGAGAGCACGGGCGTAGATTTTGCCGGCCCTATTATGTGTGCTAGTCGTCAAGGTCGTGGATGTAGGCTAATAAAGGTATATGTCGCAATTTTTATTTGTTTTACAACCAAGGCCATTCATTTGGAGCTTGTTGGCGATTTAACTAGCAATAGTTACTTACTAGCTTTGTATCGATTTATTTCTAGGAGAGGTAAACCCGTTGATATTTTTTCGGATAACGGTACCTCATTTGTCGGTGCGTACAACGACCTTTCTAAATTTTTAATATTAAATAGTTCGTCCTTGGGTGAAAGTGCAGCGAACGATGGAATCAGGTTCCACTTTATACCCGCGCATTTCGGCGGACTCTGGGAGGCGGGTGTCAAGTCAACAAAATACCACCTTCAAAGAGTGTTGGGAAATTGTAATTTGACTTTCGAGGAGCTTTACACCGCATTAACTAAAATTGAAGCCATCTTGAACTCTCGTCCACTTACACCGTTGTCTTCAGATCCAGCAGATTATACACCGCTTACGCCAGGACATTTTCTTGTTAAACGGCCTTTAACTTCGTTGCCGCAACCTGACTACCAGGACAACTCTGTCAACCATCTGTCTCGATTCCAAAGAATTGAACAACTCCGCCAACACTTCTGGAGCAGATGGAGTAAGGAGTATGTTGCGGTCCAAATGGCGTTCCTGCAAGGATGGTCTAAAACTAAACTCCTTGGTCGTGATTAAGGAGGATGGTCTGCCGCCTCTGAAGTGGAGACTTGGACGAATTGTGGCTGTTCACCCAGGAACGGATGGCATTGCTCGTGTCGCAGACATTCAGACGTCCACTGGTGTCGTTCGACGAGCCTTCAACAGAATCTGCCCATTGCCCGTGTCTTCGGAATCTGGTTGAAACCGTTGCTTTCAACGCCCGGGGGCATGTTGGAGCGCCTGATCATCACAGCATGGCAGCAACTCACTTAATGAGCAATTACCTCTAATTGCGATGCGCAAATGTATTCTTTTGTTCATATTTTTCACTTGCTGTACTTAACCCGTGTAGTCAACACCTATTATAGTCATTTTTCTTGCACTGAGTATTCCTGAAGTTTTCATTCGGCAAATCCCTTAAATTCCCGCACAAAAACTTTGAAGAAAATTTTCACGTTATTTAATAAATTGTTTGCAGCATTTTAGTAGCTATTTCAATATATCAATCTTACTAATATCATAAATGTAAACGTTTGGATGGATGTGAGTGTGGATATATTTTTGTTAATCAATCACGCCAGAACGGATGAACCGATCTGAATGAAATTTGGCACAGACATAGATTTTATTATAGTCTAGAATAGCACATTTACCACTTTTCATCCCGCTGTAATGTTCCCTTGGGATGATAAAATATTTTTCAAGCGATCGAAGCCGCTGGCAGAAGCTAGTTTATTATAAAAAACGATGCTTTGTTTAAAACTAATGCACCGGTATCAAAGTTAAATCCTTATCAAAGTTTGGTTCCCATTCATCCCTGCGTCCGTTTGTCGGAACAACAACTTTTTTTTACAATTTTTTTCTTAGTTTTCATAGTGGTAAATCCTTTAACAGAAGTCTTTTATTAAACATTTATATTCCCTATATAAATTTTTACTAACAGAATCTATCATAGCTGATACTATATTCATAACATTTTCTAACATCGCGAGTTTCTCAAGACAGAAACCAGACACATGCGAGGAATAATATTCTCTTTCCTAGGTATCCCAGAGGAGCAACCGATCACAACGAATGTAGAAATGACGTGTAATATCACTTACGTTTGTATTTTAATATTTAATTATCAATCATATATACAATAAATATTTTATAAAGTTTTGGAACCTGTGTTTTCATTTTGATGCAGTGAAGCTAATCTTTATTTATTTACAGCCACTATCCTCACCTTGACTATATTTAATAGTTTACCAAATTATTTTATTCAATATATAAAAAATACAGGGTCATATTGTATTAATTCCACAGACGAGAACTTATCACATCTCCAGGGTTTCGTTAGCTAAATTAATTTGACGCTTTTTAATACACCAAAGATTTCAGGCCAAAATAATAAAATAAAAAACTAAATAAAACTCACATGGTCATGTACAACGCAGTCAGTTCCAAATAACTTAGTTAACCTTAAAACATTTAACCTATGATAAAGAAAATATTATAAACCCCGACAACAGTAACAAAATTATCAAGGTTCAAAAAATGTTACAAAAATTCACCACAATATTACTACTACAAATTCATGCATGTGCACTGACTAATTATGGCAAAAAAACAGTATTAGTGGAGGGAGCACAGCTGTTTAATGATTTACGGGAAGATATATAGAGGTGTGATAATATTAACTTATTTAAGAGTAAACTAAAAAAAATGTATGTACCCTTTACGAGTAACGTCGCCAACAGAGGCAAATATTATATTATTATTTAGATTAAGTAACTTTGTATCTCTGTATTAGTGGTCATGGCTGAGACCATGGAGATCCTCAGTAAAATGCTCGATGACCTAAGTATAGCTTCCGAAAGAGTGGGTCTTAAAATGAACATGGACAAAACCAAGGTCATGGTGAATGCCCATGACCTTGGGAGTGGGTGTTACCCCACTCCTATCAAGGTCGGAGACTCTACACTCGAATTTGTAGACGATTATGTCTACCTGGGACAAACGATCCATTTGGGCAGGTCCAATTTCGAGAAAGAGGTCAACCGTCGAATCCGACCCGGCTGGCCGGCGTTCGGGAAGTTGCGTGATATCTTCTCGTCCAATTTACCGCAGTGTCTCAAGACAAAAGTCTATGACCAGTGTGTGTTGCTAGTCACTCACAATGGGCCTTATCAGAAAGCTCAAAGTCACCCAAAGGGCAACGAAGAGGGCTATGGTCGGAATTTCCTTGAGTGATCACGTGATGATATCCGCAGAAGAACCAAAGTTACCGACATAGCCCGAAGAATTGCTAAACTTAAGTGGCAGTGGGCAGGGCACATTGCTCGCAGAACGGATGGCCGATGGGGCCGAAAAGTTCTGGAATGTCGTCCGCGAACCGGAAGACGATGCGTTGGAAGGTCTCCCACTAGGTGGACTGTTGACCTTTTTAAGGTAGCGGGAAGGCGCTGGAAGCGAGATGCACGGGATCGGTCAATGTGGCGACGCCTGGGGGAGGCCTATGTCTAGCAGTGGACTTCTTTCGGCTGAAATTATGAACTTTGTATCTCATTATAAGTGAACTGTTATTTATAAGTTCTTATGGGAAATAAATATCTTAAAACTTATAAATGAAATAAATTCATTACTAACGAACTTAAAAGTTAATATGTACATTTTTACATGGTCTTGTACTTATTAGTTAAGCATATTTTGAGTAACTGTTGGTATTATAAATATTGTCTTTATACATACTTTTATCGTAAAAGCCTTTTTTTATGTTTTCCAACCTTAAAATAATGCAATTGCTATGTTATGTCTTCACCACCCTTGAATAACTGTAAGAAATTGTACATAAGTATGAAATAAGTAAAAAACATGAAATCGCAAGACGATCATGGTCAGTAAAAGGATACAAATAGTCTTATTCAATCATTATAACACCATGTTTAATTTTTTTAAATCAATTACATAAAACTAGCACATCAAAAAGGAACGGTACCAATTTTAATCAAATCAATGATATGCTAAATTGAACGTTACAACTAAATTCTGATTCTGACAATGACTAATTCTTGTTATAAATCAATTCAAAGTTCTGTAGTTACAAATGAAAATGAATAATTTCATGTCAAAATTGAGAAACTGAATAATATACTTAACACAGGGTTAGAATACGAGTGACAAAAGGGCAAAGGCTTTGGGCTAATCGTCTTACAATTATTTAAAGGTTGACCTGCATGGCTTAGTAAGTTTTCGTTATTAGGAGATATATTTGAAATACCGTATGCTTTTCAAAGGGTAGCCATCTGGATGATTGGAGTGATATCAGAAATGGATTACAGATAGTCAGAGCTTAACAGCTTTTAATGCTGACTTACAAGATATTTATCGTATTTGTGCTATGATTGAAATAAACGCAAGCATTAAAAATCATTCGTGTATTAAACTAGGTCTCTATTGTTTAAATCATTTACTCATGGATAAATACAATATTGTACGTTATAGTCACAAGTCTGTGTTCCAACCGCATGGATAGAAGAGTACATCGTGTTTTCCCTATTCATTCTTATATTAGGTCATCATCTGCATTTTAATGTTCCAAGTGCTGGGACACAGGTCTTCTCTCTGTGAGAGGGAATGGACCATAATCCACCACGCGTAGTGCGGGTTGGTGGATATGTTAGATGCAGTCGTCATAATACCGAATAGTGGGGCGCGAGTCAAAATATTCCAAAAAATCAGTGTATGTTAATTACTTGAAATTTACCTCCAGTAAGCTACTAAGCGATTATGTCTGTAGAATAAATATGTCACGATTGTTCAGAGACCAGTTTCAACAGCAGACCTGCAGTCATACAACCTTGCGCAAGAAATCTCGAGTCCAATTACTTGACGTCCTATGTCCCCTAACTTGGGCAGAGGGCGGCCATAATAGTCCTCCATCGCGAATGGTCTTGAACTTTACATTTATTCTCCCTTCTTGTAATTTCAATGCTAAATAAAATGCCAAAAATGTGGGGGGAAGAATTCTTCAAACTCCTCAGAAAACGATGAAACTTCCACCTTATGAAAATATACCTAACTATAACTAGAATCGTAAATAACTACACTATCTACCCAGTTCACGTTACAAACAGGTGGCAACACGCCAGACGAAGCGAGTGTCTACTGTGTGATACCAAAGTGTTGTCTCTGAACATTATATGTGCAGTCGCGGTGTGAAAAAGTCTAGTTTCGTTAGTAGGAGAAGTTGTAGCAGATGCGCATTTCGAGACATTTTATTTGCTGTATTAAGGCGTCATGTGACAATACCACATCGATGCGAAAACGTGTTTTCATATCAATTTTTTTTTTTTTTTGCGAGATATGGTATATATCTCGTTACGCTACGTTAACGTTAAGTAACGTTACGCTTTGGAGGATAACCGTAGTCATATACTACGTTGCAGAATGTATTGTTTTGTTATGGTAGGTGGCATACGACCACGGTTATCCTCTGAACACCACTATAAATATGTATGAAATAATAAAATATTTATTTAATGTAAGTTGTTCATTTAATTCCCGATAAATATCGATAAGTTTGTACATAACAATTTCAAATGGGAACATTTTCTTGTTTCATACTTTTCAGAGCGTGATTTTTCAATAATCGGGTCTTAGTTTTTGAACTTATTTTTATGTAATGATAATGTTAACCTCAAGCTGAAGCTCATAGTAGATGTGTTTGGTTGATCAGCACCATTTCCACCTTGTACCAATAAACATTGTAAAAGAAGTACCTCCCTTTTTATTTCCAAGTTAATTAAAAAGGATTATATACAATATTACGACTTTTAAAAGAGTCGTTTGCCTTCCCTTTAGAATTGTTTTGATGATTTCCTGGAAGCAATAAAGTGACGTTTATGTTTTCTTCAGGATCTTTAACTGAGGGTGTAGGTATACAAGTTGCTGAAGTCACTCTAATGAAGAACTCTTGAACCTTTACTTAAACTTACTTCAAAACTAGGTAGGTAGCTTTTTATTTTTGTCCATCTTCGTAACGTTTTCCATACTACAAGTACATCGGGATTGGCTTCTATTCAGCTGCGGCTAAGTGATAAGTCATTTATTTCGGAACAATATACCTACATTGTGTAGTTTTTTTTTTATTAACATTACCATTAAAACATTGCGATCAACAAAGAAATTAAAAAAAAACTAATATAAAATGTAACAAATTCAAATCAATAATAATATCAATTCCATTTAAAATAATCAATAATTCAATAATATTTAATCAAATAATTCATCTAAGTCTTGAATAAAAAATTAAATGGAATGTCAATGATACGAAAAAAAAACAAATATTCAATAAAATGTTCAATAAATACGCATTAATTATCCAATAATAAAAATAGAATGTAAAGTATAAACAAATTAAAAGAAATTGTTATGAAAAGGTCAATAATATGTCATCTAATAGACTATAAAGAACACTACAGTAAAATAAATTTTTAATTAATACAAGAGATCAATAATAGGAACAATCATTCAATAATACAATTTATGAATAATCCAATACAAATATACGACAAAAATTCAAAAATAATAATATAAATAATATACAATTTCAAATTTCATTAAAATTTATACCAATAATAACTACGGTTGTTGTCTATCATCTAGGAATTCATCGACGCCGTAATAGCCCTTCTTCGAAAATATGTCTTCATTTTGTTTTTAAATAAGTTAACGCTATTAATGCTTAAATTCTAAGGGTAGGCTGTTGTTTAGAAATACTGATTGGTATCTGGGACTGTGAT
Organism: Orthosia cruda; assembly: GCA_964057195.1. NCBI lineage: Eukaryota > Metazoa > Arthropoda > Insecta > Lepidoptera > Noctuidae > Orthosia > Orthosia cruda. The sequence continues at coordinate 37,391,920 of OZ059836.1, forward strand.
GACCAACGTTAAATTTCGGCTGCATTGTGTTAGGCAAGTCTTTTCTACACGTACTATCTCTAACTTGTCGTTGTTCATTAGTTTCCGATTTGTGCAAGTTCTTGAGGATCATTTTACTCTGGGTTATGCCAATACCATAGCATTTTACTAGAAACGATTGCTTATTTGTCCTCCATATACTAGTTACGGGTTACCACGATACCTATTGGTTTGACTGATTGCCAGACGCTTGGGCTTCTAAGTGCCAGTTACGACGATAATTACTTCTGATTTGTATCATTATTTATCACGGTAAATGTCTTTTTTTTATAGAAACAGATACTAAAGAGACACTTCAAATTGAATATATGTAAGACCTAAAAAAATAAATCTGAAGTGTAAGAAGGCTGAACACACAAAAGTCGTCGACCCTACATTTTTCTTCAATAAAAAGCCCTTTCAATCCAGCACCGTCAACGAAGTTTGCACATGTTAGCGGAAATAGGGGGTGTGGGGCTCACGGAAATGATGTTATATCTCAGTCCCATGTGACGTGGTGCATCCTTTTATAAAATGTAGTTGTTTAAAGAAAATGTTTAACTTGCATGATGGGAGAAAGTTGTTTGGTCATTGAATGGTCTTTTTTTATTTGGAGGTAGAAACGAGTTTATTAATTCTACATTATTTATAAATAAAGAGTTAAACTATGCAGTTTCTTTAACGCCAGATACAAACTACAAATAGACGTGACGTCACACAAATCCTACATATTTGTTAACTAACTCCAAGTGCACTTATGATATGTGTCATTAATGATGAAGAAACTAGATCCTACGACACAGGGTATCCCAGTGTGGGGTCTAGGGTTACTTTAATGCACTTTATATGTGTTTTCTTGTGTTTGATGCTATAATTTTTGTTTTTTTATTGTGCTTAAAGTAAGTAAAGTAAGGTCTCTTAATAAAATTTATCTTATCTTATCTACTGTATAACAGTTTGAGTCAAACCCATAATGCCCATTACTTAAATTAGGGAGTGTCTGTACGATGTTCTTCATTGAAAAAAAATCAATAGGGCTGTCTTACGAGATGGACCTTTCATTGAACAGCTTTACCATGCATGTAAGGGAGTATGTAAGATCTTCTATGAAACGCCTGCTGCTAATACAATTTTTATTTATTACTTAGCTGTGTCCGCCGCTTCGCTCCCGTCAACTGCTTACCCTACCCTACTTTCCTTCCTGCCTACATTTACGGAGAATCTTTACACCATCATTCAAAAAATGACTTCAAAGGCACAACGCCATCTATTGAATATGGAGTTCAACTGTCCGAGTACCTATCTGAATTGCGTGTGTTGTGATAAATTTACTTCTTGAACTCCTTTAAACTCATCTAACTATTGATAGAATGAATCTATAGCGACGAAAAAAAATTAAGTAATACTTCAAGTTACGCACATTTTTTATATATAAAAGTTAACTATATTGGTTTAGTACATTTTACGTGATGCGCACACAATAAACAGACAAACCGGCAAACAGATATTGATTATTCATAGGATCGCGTTTGGCAACTATCTCACCTGGTAAGCGGTGAGGTGGTTTACGATGAGGCACACGAAAAACATTTCACTGTTTATGAGCTTTATTTTATAAGCTTTTTTATCCCAAAAGAAATCCTCTGTTCCTTTAGGACATTCATATTTCCAAGAACCTTATTTTGTGGATAGCAATAAATCACAAAATTAAACTTTTTCTGGGCCTTAATTCTTCAAACAAAAATATCCCAAATATCTTCAAATACCCACATCTAATAAACATCGGTTGTTTTAACTCAGTAATATATCTTAAGAAAGTAACAAACAGAATGATATATCAAGCTAAAGGTTTTCAGACTCGTATTAAGAAGATTTACGAATATAATACGTACTGTTAACAAAATAGGGGCCATGAAAATACTTAGGTAAATAAGTACCTGTTGGGTAGGTGCTTAGCTGCCTAATTAGATTATGGGAGATTTACAGGTTTTTGTTGGCAAACAGTGAAAGAAAATGTACGTATATTTTCTTTTTCTTATTTTGGCATAAAAATGGCTTAGGGTGCCCTAGTCGGTCATTCTTCCATACAAACGAAGTATAGCGAATATGCCACTGTTTGACGGTGTACGTTACAAAATAAAAAAATATATCATTTGTCTCTTAATTATTTAGCCCTGCATGGAAACAAAAAGTTAAAGAAAACATATATTTGAATGTTATGAGCTCGGAAGTTCCATATTTCAACACTAATTTTAACGCATTTTTGAGCACAAATAAATACCATAAGAAGAAGAAAAATTGCAAAACAGTTATTTGTTACAGATACATCCAGTACTTTTTTCATGATATCCATATTCCCAAAGGCCTGTTTATAAAATTTCACGCGCTCGTCTTCTTTCTTAATCATCATCCATTTCGCTATAAATTTGCAGAAGTGTGTATTCGTACGCGCACTAGATTGTTACTGCTCATCATAGCGTCTATCTAGATAGCATGCGTTTTGACCCCGCCCACATAGTAGTTCCTGTCGCCGACTGAGGCACCCACCCTTAAGCAAACGTTGTCTCTGACACTTGGAAAACTACAAAAGTATTTCTTTAAGGCTCATTTTGGTTTTATCTATCTATATACGTATAAATAGATTTCAGGGTGCAAAATATCATTCAATCAACTAAATCTATCGCAGTCATCAACTGATCAAAATTATCTGAAAAGCAACGCCCTTACACTTGTTCCTCTACCGTCACTAACTATTCTGTCCTATCTTGCCTTTCTGAATTCGTCAGCGGTCAATATAGGTGTTGAATTAACATGTAAACATTTAAATTGTTAAATTTATATTATAGAAATCAGTACATAAATACCAGCAGAATGCATTTTGAGATGCATTCGGCTAGTATTTAGCAGGTATGGGTAGGTATTATTGTAGGTATACTGTTAACTTGAGTTTACAGTATACCTACAATAACACATACTCATGCAACATGTAAACAGGCTAGTTTATTTAAACGGACAGAACCGTGCCGTCTCGTACCTATAATTTGGCACCAACATCCAACATCTGAGTCACAAACAAGTCCACGTAAGCTTTAAAAACTAATTCAATTCAAATCCATCGTCCAAGTTAACGCTGCACTTTTACAATTTCCTGTGTTCAGGATACCCCCTAGTAGACACTGACTTGCTGCATTACTTGCTGCTGGAGAGCTTGAGGCGGTGATGTTTATGACGTCACGCTGAAGTAACTACACGAAGGCTGCAATCCTGAGCTCTAGTTCAGAATGCGAATATGAATCAATCAAATCAGCCCTACACTAATCTAGTTTTTCTTAGACAACCTTTCTATATTCGTGGGTCCACCTATATAGCTGGCATACGAATACTTATAATAAGTACAAAATTACAATTGTAAAAAATAACTTCCAGTAGTCCACTTTATAAACCAATGCGTCTCAAGTTACCAGCATGACTCCACAGAAATAAACTAGAAATATGAACCAAGAAATAGCTAGTTTATTCACAAAGAAAGAACTGCCATCTTTGATCTATCACTTGGCACCAACAACCCACATCTGAATCACAAACAAGTCCACGTAAGCTTTAAAATCTAATTCAATTCAAAACCCATACATTCCCGATCATCGTCCAAGTCAACGGTGCACTTTTACCATTTCCCTTGTCAAGTTAAGCCCGCTTTGTTGTCTTTTAATTCCGGGATCAACTTCGATCGATAGTGGACGATATTGTGGCGGGCGCACAAACAAACTTGGCAAGAGTTTGCAACTCAAACTAACTTTGTTTTCCTGTTTGTGTGTTCTGTTGGACTGAAAACATTGTATTGCATGGCTTAGTTTCTGTTCTGGGGACGTAAATAAGAAATTAGTTGATTGGTTTTCTTAGAGGGTTGGACGAGGTTTTAGACTTGGAAGTTTATTAGATATTATCTTCTGAAAGCGGCATTGCCAGCGTGAAGTGTTTTTTTATACCAAGGGAACATTACACTTGAATGTAAAGTAGTCTATGTGCTATTCCAGACTTCAATCTATCTCTGTGCTAAATTTCATCCGGATCTGTTCAGCCGTTCTGGCGTGACTGGGTAAATATACATCCATCCAAACTTTCGCATTTATAATATTAGTAAGATTTTATAACATTTTTGCCTTCGTATCGCACACTCCCCGAAATGTAACCGATAAAAACCGACAAGCTGGCAACTCGGCGACGATGTTCAAGGCTCTGGAGCTTTGAATCAACCAGTGCCTCATTGCCAATGACCCTCAAGGCCCGTTTTTTGATCGACTCTAGTATATCAAGCTGGTACTTGGCAGATCCGTCCCAGAGATGAGAACAGTATTCCATGCAAGATCGAACCTGCGCTTGATACAACTTAAGCAGCTGTTCTGGCGTGAAGTACCGTCTCACCTTCGCAAGGATCCCCAACTTTTGAAGTCCCTCACTAAGGTACTCTGTGAGCCTGGTTGTCTCCTGATCACCGCTGTTCGAGCGATAGACAGATAATTTTATCCAGGCCCGTGTCCACCACAGCCCAAAGCACAGAGAACCTGGAGTTCTCAAGGTTTCGGAGACGCCGATAACAGATGTCGTCTCGAGTGTACATGCATACACCCGCGCGTTGCTTAAAATTGTGCTCCAGGGTATACCCTGGGTATGTTAGGTACGATACGTCTGACGGACATCTGATCTGCGTCCCCGAAAGAAAAAAGAGAGCCGGCTTATCAGTCTCCACGTGATGATGGACTGCTATGAGGTTGGAGTGCAAACCTCTGATATTAGTGAGGTGCACTTTTAGTGGGAGGGGGTGCAGCCGCTGTTCAACGTTCAACTTTTTTCTCTTTTTGATTTTAAGCGATTGAAGTAAGGTGAGAAGAAGGAAGTGAGATGCGATTCCACGCTGCTAACCTACAGACACGCACTGAAAGGACCCCATCATTGGGGGACTAGTCTGGAGACTGCGGAGATGCCCGAGCCCCCCCGGCAATGTCCATTGGGCCCACCCTTCTGGTCGCCAACCAGCACGATGGTGCATTCCGGGATTTTTCGTCAGTTGGCGGGGCAGCCTTTCGTGTGTGGCTGGCACACTACTTGGGCACCCAAATACCTGCGGTCGGCCAGCGGTGCACCGTGCCTTGGATCCCGCTACCCTCCGCGACCAGTCTCCCGATACGTCCATAACAGCGCGCGCAAGGCTGGTCTGCCTGCAATGGAACCAGCATCTCGACCCGTCTCCTGAAGTGGCTACACCGAGCATCGCACTGGAACACGGCTAGGCCGCTTGACGGTACGTCTTTGCCCGGTGGGTGGTCGCAAGCCATCGGCCGAAGCCGAACACCAGTTAAGTGTCACCTGATTAGCACCACCCGGGGATCACGTCTAGGGTATCGTATGAGGTACTTTCGGACGTGGGTGACTCGGCCCCCAAATGTCAAATGGCTTAGATTTTTTTGTTCTACGACTTACCAGTTTCCTAACGATGTTTCCTTCACCATCATTTTATTGACCTTCTTAATTTAAAAAAAAAACTTTAATAGTTGAATGACGTGGGGGCTAAGACCTCACCTGGTGTGATTGAGGTCGTAATTACCAATGTGAGTTTTCCAAATCATATTTGTACTTCTAAGTTCTTTCTTGGACATCGATGACATCGGTGAAGAAAAACATCTCGGGGAAACCTGGAATCGCCAGACCGACTTGAGAAAACTAGTTGGTTAATGCTCGCATCTTCTCCGTATGAGAAGAGGCCTTTGCTCTGCAGTGGGACTGTTACAGAATGGTAACAAATAGTTGTACTCCATTTTAATTTCTATTCTTGTAAAAAAAAGTAAATACAGCTTATCTTTCGGGTTGCTATGAAGATATATCAGGTTGGTACAAGTGTAGTTAAATGCATGTTGTTGTAAGATTTTGTAATGCCGTAAAGTCGACTGTTAAAATATTTACTCCATGCATGTTTTTAAATATTTATAACCACAATTTTCAGCAGTAAAATAAATAAAGCGTAATATAATTTATATTTTAAATGCTAACAGTCAATATTTAATGCCAATCTGCAATTACACTCAGTAAATAAGTAAACAGTTGAGTGAATTGCTACGGATTACTGTTTTCCGCTACGCGGCTACGAATATTGCTTCGACGCTACGAAGCTACGCCGTAGAATTTATCTTTGATGTTCAATGCAAAAAATCTTGAAAGAGTTCTTATATGTGTGCTTTATTACAAATGATTTTATCGTTTGTATGTGACTTGTAGCCGGCTTCTGAATTTTTAGAAACTGGCTAATACAACATTATTATTTTGTGAAACTTATGAGTTCGCTGGCGAATGAAAGCCGTTTCATTAAAGTAAAATTAAGAATTCGTATGTAATGGTAACTAACTGAAGCAATATCTTTTTAAGCTTTGCCCCACACTAGGTATTTCTTCCTGTATCGTGGATGCGTTTAAAAAACATTTAAACTCATATACACAAGACACCCATATCCAGAACAATTGTCTGTACAAGTGCGGGAATCGAACCTGCGAGACGCAGTGCAGCAGCCGATCGCTCAACCTCTACGCCTACCGTGTCGTATTTTGATTCTGTGTAGATACATTTTGTATTGGTAAAGTAGATAGATAGTAACCTATTAATAAATTCACTTTGACAACCTGAATCCTAAATAATTTTGCCCTTTTTCTGTGAAATTCGTCTAGATATTTTTTTTTAAATATACGAGATTATTATTTATTAGTTTTAAAGAATTTCATTTTATCGAAAAAAATTGGTATTCGATTCGCCACTCAAGTTAGTCATTCTACTAGGTAGGTATGTTTATCGAGAAATAAAAATTAGGTAAAATCAAGAAAGATTTCATATATTTCCACAAAAAAAACTAATTGTACTCTAAATTGCTTTATACACGCTTAAGTAATACAAACGAGGGCTATTTCGTTCAGGTTAATTAAACCCAAAGTATGTCACGTAAAACTACAATATAATAAATAAATAATTAGTGTTTTTTTTAAGCTTCAGATACTTAACTAAAATTTGCTAGTATAATGATAAGAAGTACAAAAAAAAAACATTTACATAATTTAAACTATTTTGGAGAAAATATTTATAAAAAAAAAGTTTTTATTATTATTGTGGAATTTACTCGTATTTTACGAACAACGTTTTCAAAATATGCTAAAGTGGTAGGCAGGGCCACAAAAACCATCTGGTACACTAGACGAACAAATATTTTTAGTTTTTGTTAAAAAAGGTGTTTATAAAAACTGGAAACTGTAATTCTAAACGTCTAGTCTGTGAGATCAGTTTTTCAAAGAATGTTAATACTGTCCTGTTAATATTGATATTAATTTCGCAAAATTATTACTAACGCTTCAGAGATTTTTTATCGTTATGAAATTAAGATTTTATTGCGGCTACGTATGACATCTTTATATTCATGAAAACATGCTAATTGAAGTCTCTCTAAGTAATCTGACGGAGAACCAAAGTTGTCGACTTAGCTCACAGTATGAGAAAATGGTTGAAGGCTGCTAGCAGCTAGATGAGATTTGGCGAAAATCGAAATATATATCGTACGATTGAAGAATCCTGAGTTCTTCAATCGTACTATTAGATTGGGTAGATTGGGTTCAGGTAAATAAACACGTCACAATGAAAAATATTTAAAAGTAAAATAGGGTATTTGGCTGCAGTTGGCTGGTCAAATCTAACTTAGTTACATATTTTTACGTTTAGGGTTGAAGAACAAAATAATGAAAACGGAATTCACATCTTTGGATTAATCATTTGACATTTTGATAGCGCTTGGCATTCCCATACATTTTTCCAATTGTCATTGCGACGCTTTTTTAACCGACTTCACAAGGAGGTTATCAGTTTGACCTGTATGTGTATATGTGTCCGCGATTTCCTCACGTTAACATTATTGTAACACGATAATTCTTTTTTTATTAAATTAAATATCTCTCAACTTAGGTTATAGTGCAAGTTTCATCAAAGTCGGTCAGGCAGTTTTCAAGATACTGCAGCACGAATGTGTAAATTGGGTTATTATGGGTATATTGTCAATTCTTTAGATAACTTACTATGGAACTTGCTCAATTTGTAGTGATGGTGAACCAACACTTAAAAGAGAGTAATAAAAACTTTTTCGCAAAAAAATCAGGCATGAGAAAAATAAAGCGCAAGATTTCAGTATACAATTGTTTCATTCCGTTTTAGTTAATATAAGTCTAACATGCCATCCCGCTTCACCCAGAGTGGTTGAATCATTGGATGAAAGAATAACATAAAAAAAAACTTTGATCTATGCGCTGCCACCGACGACGCCGTGGAAGTGGCTAAGTTTTGGGCCAAACGAATTTGAAAGAGTTTCGTGCAAGCAACACGAAAAAACAGTAAATCCCGATAATCCCCAAAGGGTTACCTTTCACGCGAACGAAGGTGCTAGCAAAAGCTATACTTACTTTATAAATGAATCAATTTAGAATTCACAACCTCATGTATTAAATAAATTAGAGTCCCTTCTTTGGTTTTATATTCAGAGCTAATCGCAAACTGTTAATTGCTGTGTTCAAAAAGTCATTAGGGCTAGAATTAAATTACAGAATATAGTGACGATGGCTGTAATGACCTTTGGATAGGTCAACTTGGGTTGTGAAGTAGGATAACCTTTTTGTCAGTGTCTTGAAAAGCGATTGAGAAATTAAGTCATAAGTATGGGTACTTGGGTAGGTACGAAAGAGGATATTTATCATACTGCATAATCTTAGAAATACCTAGAAAACATAATGGGGGTAATGATTTATAATTTGTTACGATCGGGCATTTATTGGATGATTACAGTAATAGGTTTTACCCCATTTTAAACAAACAGTCATTGCAGATAGATATAACCCATTTAACTTACTGTTGGGCTAACTTACTTCGTATAAAACTGTCACCACATAATTCTACCGACAAATCAGCCAAAATATGCCAAAATCTCAAAAAAAATGACATTCACCAACCCCACTGGACCTAAGAGGTAGAATGTTAGTAATGATTTAATCCATCTCACTGAGAAGAATCCCAGCTGTAAGAACAATATATAAATATTGAATAATTATGCAAAATTTAACCGAATATCTTGAAATTGTAAAATAGGTCACAAATTCATAAATACCGGCCAAGTGCGAGTCGGACTTGCGCACGAAGTGTTCGGTACCATTATCGCAAAAACGGCAAAAAATTGTCTGTTGTATAAGAGCCCCCCTTAATTGTTTATTTTATTCTGTTTTTAGTATGTGTTGTTATAGCGGCAACAGAAATACATCATCTGTGAAAATTACTGATGTGACTGTCTCGCTGTCACGGTTCATGAAATACAGCCGACGGACAGACAGAGACAGACGGACAGTGGAGTCTTAGTAATAGGGCTTTTTTACCCTTTGCGTAGGAATCCGAAAAACGATTAATTGTACCTCTTTATAAAATTAGATTTGTAATTTACTTTTCCATGTAACTGGTTTTTTTTTTTCATTTGTTTTTAACGATTTATTAATAAATGAATATTTCTAATTTACAGCATGATGACAGACAGGTGGACAGTGGAATCATAATTATAAAAACACGGAACACTAATATTATACTCTTGCGTTTCTTAAGGTCATCTGCGAGAACTGCCAAATACTCGAAACAAAACCAACTACCCAATTCCTCGACTTTCCACCACATTTAGACATCATGTTTTTACGACGGAGCCGGTCAATCGGAACTTTTTATTCCCATCATTCGCCACATATGGTGCCCGGTTAATGAGGTCAGATCTTTTTCGGGTCCAATTGAAAATGGGGCGGTGATATATCTTTTGGCAAAATCTCATGGAGAACGCTTATGTGAGGAACTTGGGGACTCATAGTTTTTTCGGGAGAATTTAATTTAAAGGAAGTTAGTTTCGTTTTCGGGTTCGGTGTGATTTTGTTGTAATGTGTGTTGAGTGAGAATACAAAATATATTTATTTCTTGAATATAGGTAGGTTAGGTACGGAAGTTGAAATTATTAAAGAACGCTATGTCTAGCCCTCATTGGCGTACAAATATTAACGAGAAGTTTCAAGACTGTGCCGGCTATGAATTTGCAAAGAGGACAATGGGCCAGAAATACTTATTACAACATAAAAAGTGTCAACTGTAATTATTAATTCTATACGTGTCAAATATCATTATTCAAATATATATTTATTCAACTAGGCCAAAAAACGGCACTTTTGAACGTCGTACACAAATTACAATTAAAATTTACAAGTAATAAAAGTTGATTCTACCGTGCATTCGGAAAAGTGGCTTGTTATGGAGAAGAATGCACAAGAAACTCCATACAAACACATAAAAAAAAATGTGTCTTACATTATTTACATAAATTCATACATTAATAAATTCATATATGTGAGGACCATACACCCAAAAAAGCACTACACACTACTACGTACAGTATAAAGTATTAAAATCTTTAACAGGTAAATTCATTAATTTTATAAATAGGAACATGTTTCTCACATAGTACAAGTCGAGTCAAATATTAAATTTTATCCGACCATGCGATATACCTACCTTTACGTAGGTACCTACGTTCAAAACGTATGAAGCTACTGGAAAACTCCCTCTTATATCTCTGTCTAATATTCATTTTGATTTGAATGATCAAGTTACCCATCCGTCAAAATGAATCTTTAAATTTTTCAGCAACACGATTCAAACAGTAATTATAGAAATTACTGAAACTACTATTATAGTATGTGTATTCTACGAGTATTGTCAGTATACTATAAATACTTATAATAATATCCATACTTCATAAATATAAATAATATCATAAATCACTTCAAGATTTTCTTCTCTCATTTTTATAACGGCAACCACCTGCCTATTTATAAATCGACTGAAATCCAAGCCACAATACTAGAATCAGGTTAATGATATTTGCGAATAATGTCCACAAGCTAAATATTATTATGTGCATACGTTCACATTAATCTTGGTCATAAAGGTTGGCCAAGCTGCAATGCCAATATTGTAATAACACTTGGCTTTTGGATTACGAATATATTAATATTTATTTGAACTTTTGTTTGTGTTGATTATTACTACCGGACTATTTATCGGATGGAAGTCGTTTTGGATAAAATTGAGATTTTGACTGATGTAAACACATTTAATTAGGATGAAACCGACCCCGAAATAGTCAGGTTACGTGTAGCAAACCTAATAATTATGTAGTAAGGAGATTTTATTTTTTTGTTGTTTTTTTTAATACTGCATGCAAGCTTCAGGCTTTTAGTCATGATGGGTCCGCTCTTGTCTTTATCTGATTGCCCTTATACAGACAAGATTATACCAAGTGATAATTTTTAAGTTCAATATGACTATCGAAGAGATTTTCTGAGACTGAGATGTATAGAAGTATAATAATATAATACTTTATTCATTTTTAGACAACTAAGGCCCATAGACAAAATACACAAATTAAACATACAAAAATAAACTGATACATAATTCTTAACAAAATTTACTAAACAAAAAAATATAAATTTAGTAAACACATTGGGTCGGCGACGTATTGCGCTGAGGTGTCATGTAGCCTTCCGCAGAAATGCCGATCTACGACACCCGTCGGCCAAAATTATTTCTTCATGAAGGTCTCCAAATGATGAGTATAAGCCAGTACCTAGTATTTAGTCCATTTACCAGCAATATCACAATTACTAATCAGTCGTTATCATTAAAGCAATTACATTTAGCAATTGAGGTACTACAGGTAACTACTTTATTTGTAGTTATTATATTATATACACACTCAATACCCAGCCTTTGATATATAAAAACATACGCCACCCCATATTCCTCATAACGAAAACAAAAACGAATCTAATCTGAACCCCGCCACTCCACGTCAATCATTCACACTAGAAAAATCAAAGGCGACACAAGACGATTCATAATTTTCTTCATAACCTCTATCGACCGAAGGGTATTAATATCTCCAGATTTATTTCTCTGCCTACAATCTTCGAGCCGGTCATAAATCATGAAGAAAGCCGAAGCCGAAAGCCGAAGCCAGGCTTCCTCCGTGGACATCACGCGTAAATGTGAATTATTGTCATAGTTATTCGATACTGGGATTGTAAGAATTTGTGCGAATACCCTTCGTTTGTTTTTGATTGGGTTTATGGACGCCATATTTCTGTATTGATGTAAGTAATGAAATTGGGATATGTTCTGTGATTAGTTTGGTTTAGTCATGGTTGGGTGGGAAACAAATGGTGGTGTAGTAATAAACCTTTGTGTAGTGGCTTGTTTTGAGTTTATTAACGTCGTTTAATCATATTGATAGTGCTTCGGATGGATCTCGGTTGCTGGAAATAAAGAATCGAAGAGTCAAACATTAAAGACAAGTTAAGTGACGTGATTGGCTATTGAAAATATTTCAACGAATCTCAGCGTTTGACAATTTTAATAATAATATAATAATTCTGCGATAAAATTCGTTCCAAAAACTGGGCATTCGTCTTTCGTCAATTTACTCCATACAATGCATTTGATTAATAAATTACTCTTTAGTTGCACCGTTTTTAGGGTGCCGTAGTCAAAAAGGAACCCTATGGTTTCGAAATGTCTGTCCGCCCGTCCGTCCGCAGCTTAGCTCAGCGACTCTTAGTATTAGAAAGCTATAATTTCGCATCGATAAACTTTCTTTTTTCTTTATCATTTTGCCTTCTGTTACACGTTTTGTTTCCTCCTGTTACTGTATACGTAAAGTGGGGATATTTTTGTTCTCGTCTATCCTATTACAGTTTGGAGTATCTTTGCATAGGCAATTCAAAAATTGTACGTGTCTGATAAAACCATTTTTCAATGCAGGAATCCGTTTGCGTAAAATTAAGCTTTAAATGGCAAATTTTTGTTAGAGACAAGTCAAGGTGTCCACCCCCCCTTGTGCCAGCTAAATGGTTGCTGAAATTAAAAGGAAAATTATTACAGCTATGTAGGCTTTATATGTGTACGAGTGACACTTAACAAACTTATAAAATTAATTTGGAAAAGTATAAATTTTGTATATTGCTGTATGATGACAATATTTTTCGAATGGCAAAGTTAATTTTGTCCCTTCGTTACAGGAATGTTCGGTTTTTTCATCGTTTTTGTACGTTAGTAATGTAACTTATTTATTTTGGGGCATTTAGCTGTTTATACGAAACTCTCTTTGCGCGAGTTAGAATTGCACTTGGGCGGCTTTTTATTCTAAAGAACAATAAAATCAGAAAAAATATAATGACACAAATTTAATATGATCTTAACCAACTCAATCACAGCGTCTGTGATAGAAGCTTAAATAAAGACCATTGCTTAGTAAAAATTCACAGTTTTCTAAAGCTTTGATACACAGATACTCTTATCCCACAAGTAGATCAAAGCAAAGTATATTATTTTTCAAACATGATCGGATGGTAAAGACGATTTATCAAGTGTTATTTATCACAGAAGTGGTGGGAGTCAACTGTTTTTGAACCCATTCGTGAACTTTCGCCCTTAGGGTCGAGTAGAACAAAATGAGAATGTGTGAAATGGACCGCTATTGTTTCTTCACTATCCGTGAGCTCTAGACAAAGTGGTATTATGGCAGCAATAATGATTCAAAAGTCCATAACGTTTTCGATTTACTACATGAAATTTCGGTAACGCATATCAAACAGACATATTTTGGACATTTCAATGATACAAATGTCACTCTGTGTGGGCCATGTCATCATGGCCTGTTAAGACAAAAAAGAAGATTTAAAAAACGTGATATGAAAATATAGACAAATGAAATTGTCTTGAATTTTGAAAATTTCGGTAACGCATATCAAACCGATATATTTTGGACATTTCAATGATACAAATGTCACTTTGTGTGGGCCATGTCATCATGGCCTGTAACGTCAAAAAAGAAGATTTAAGATTCGTGACAAGAAAATAAAGACAAATGAAATTTTCTTGAATATTGCTTGTCCTGGTAAACAATTGATACCTTGCTAATAATAATATTGCGTCTTCTTAGATCCCCGCAGAACAGCTAGTAGAAGCTGTATAAGACTTTCCGAGAATCGAAATAAATGGTTTGCAATTGGAGGGACTTTCTTTTTTCTATTAATTTGACATATTAAACAAATTTTAATGCATTTCGAATATTTCATAATGTCTTTAAATTTGCCAGTACTAAAATTAAGAACTATCAATTTATTGGTGGATCTTTCACGACTGCAAAGGCAACAGAAGTTGTTCACATTTCATACAGACGGATGCCACGAAAAGGCACTTTTAACATCGGGCGAGCAAACATCTTCATGCTCCTGGTTCTCAAGAACTGTTCTATTTTCAAATGTTCCAAGAAAAGAAAATAAATATATCTAGGAATGGTCTATGTTGTTGTCAAACTAGATACAATCTATCTTCTAGTAAAAAGGTTCTATGCCAAACGGGTGAGATATTTTTTATTGGCTTTTTGGGTTACTTTTATCGTATCAATTCGTCAAGACGTTCGTGTAAGTAAACTATTTGGTAAAATGGATCTTACGACGTTAGGAGCTTTTTTGTAGCATTTCCATATTTTCCAACACAGTAAATATATTCTAAAATCTAGTAGGAAATATTCCTAACCTACCTACATATACATAATTATTATGTTCAGCAGTAAATTATTACTTACAGTTACTCCAAAGTTTAATAGGACTCTTCTGAATGAAATTAACCAAAAAAGAACTAGAGTTACACTCATAGCTTGTAAGCTGAAGTGGAAGTGGGATGGTCATATTATTTGGAGAAGGATCGATGGGCTACCGCCCATACAAACCGAGGAAACAAGTCCTGGAATTAATACCGCGGATTGGCAGGCGTAGCATGGGACGACTTCCAGCTAAATATACCAATGTTTCTTAAAAAATGGCTGGGACAGACTAGATGTGAATGGTAGAGGCCAGCTTGGGAGAGGTATAATGACCAGCTGTGGACTACCACAGGTTGAGTTGATCTTCTGTAAGTTATCTATATTTTATTGTCGTTAGACCATTAAAAACAAAAGAATCACTTACATTATTTTCTTAATGGAAGTGATTCCTTTGGTTCCACAGATGGCCTTTTTAAGAGCATCATCTCATTAACTTTAGTACTGTAGCAGTCACTAATTTCTTATTTTTCACATCAGCTTAATTGTCCGAATTCTACTAAAGACAACGATGTTATAAACTGGCAATTAAATTTGCTAGTGGCACATTAGCCCCGGGCTGTTAATGTTCTGACACTGAGTAGGAGGAAATGGA